>CAUDMG010004096.1:427974-697974 GCA_958450375.1 Homarus gammarus
CCCTGCTGCCGCCTTACCCCTGCCTCTTGCCAGTGACACCTCTCCTTCGGATGCTCGGAAGTACTTCCTGAAGGAATTCAGCGACGTTCTGGTGACCAAGTCTGCTCTGGAATCCAAGCCTCTCAAGAAGATGGCAGGCCCCCCCATGAGGATCCACCTGAGGGACGACGCGAAGCCATTCGCTATTTACACCCCTCGACTGGTTCCCCTGGCCTTCCGCGAGGCGGTCAAAAACGAGCTGGACTCCATGGTCGCCCAAGAAATTATTGTACCAACCGGCGATGACCCGTCTCCATGGTGTCACCCGATGGTTGTCGTCGCAAAACCTAAAGGTGGTGTTCGGATCACCACTGACCTTTCCAAGCTCAACAACCAGGTGTCTCGTCCTGCGCACCCTTCTCCCACGCCCTTTGCAGCCATACGCAGCGTGAACCCGAAGGCGCGCTTCTTCACGACGATGGACGCCCTGTGTGGATACTGGCAGATAGAGCTTGCCGAAGAAGACCGACCACTCACAACGTTCATCACCCCGCATGGACGTTACAGTTATTGCCGTGGCCCCATGGGATTCGCCGCTACAGGAGACGCTTTCTGTCTTCGAGGTGATATGGCTCTACAAGGTCTGGCAAACTGCGTGAAAGTGGTCGACGACATACTCGTGTACGACGAGGATTATATGGATCACCTCTGCCGTATCTACGAGGTACTCAACAGGTGCCGGAAGCACGGCATTACCCTAAATGCCGACAAGTTTGTTCTGGCCAGCTCTTCAGTTGACTTTTGTGGGTACACCCTCTCAGGGAATGGTATCGCAGCTGACCCGGAAAAGGTCCGCGCCATTACGGATTTTCCCACCCCTGCTAACCTGACCGACTTGAGGTCCTTCATCGGTCTCGTCAACCAGTTAGCAGAGTTTTCGTCGGACATCTCCGCAGCTGCTCAACCACTTCGCCCCCTGATGAGCCCCAAGAGGACATTCCTGTGGACCCCCGACCACGACAAGGCCTTCCAGCAAGTGAAACAGGCCCTGTCTCGTCCACCTGTCCTCGCCACGTTTGACCCAGCCTTGCCGACAGTTCTGCAGACAGATGCCTCACGCTTGTATGGCGTGGGATACGCCCTACTGCAGGATCATGGTGGAGGGCAGTTCCGGCTCGTCCAGTGTGGCTCGCGTTTCCTCTCTGACACTGAGACGCGCTATGCCACTATTGAGTTGGAGCTGTTGGCTGCGGTTTGGGCGATGTCCAAGTGCAGGTTTTACCTCATAGGCCTGCAATACTTTCACCTAGTGACCGACCATCGCCCGCTTGTCCCGATCCTCAACCACTACACGCTAGACGCCGTTGAGAACCCTCGCCTCCAGCGTCTGAAAGAGAAACTCTCGGCGTACATCTTCACTGCAGTGTGGCGTGCTGGTAAGGAGCTCTGCATCCCTGATGCCTTATCCCGCTCTCCTGTCAGCCGCCCTACTCCAGAAGACCATGTACTCGACGCCGACCTCGCTCTTTCCGTCAGGACTGTGGTCACTCTCCATGCCGTCCAATCCCTTCGTTCGGATCTGTCACCAGATGACGACAAGGCAATGGAGGACCTTCGAACAGCGGCCCGAGATGACCCTTCCTACGTCCGACTTGTCGAGCGTGTGAGGAATGGATTTCCTAGCAACCGCTACGATCTTCACAACACCCTGCTCCCGTATTGGAAACTCCGCGATGAACTCTACTGCGACGGAGACCTTGTTCTGTACGGAGCACGTGTAGTTGTCCCTGCTGCAACACGTCCCCACGCCTTGGCCCGCCTTCACGACAGTCACCGTGGAGCTGAGGCCACCAAACGACGTGCACGACAGACTGTGTTCTGGCCCGGCATCAACTCCGACATCTCCAATGTTGTCCGTGCGTGTGAGCCCTGCCAAGTATTACAACCCAGCCAGCAGCAGGAACCCTTCATGAGTGACGACAACCCCACCCGCCCCTTTGAGTCTGTGTCGGCCGACTTTTTCTGTGTGTCAGGAAAGTCCTTCCTCGTTATCGTCGACCGTCTCTCTGGTTGGCCGGTTGTCATCAAGTGCGGTAATGACACGACGTCTGCCGCCACCATCAGCAAGTTCCGCCACTACTTCCGTGACGTGGGCGTTCCTGTACGCCTGCGAACCGACGGAGGGCCTCAGTTCACAAGCCGGGACTTTGCTGTGTTCCTTGACCGATGGGGAGTCCGGCATGTGTTGTCATCGCCCCATTACCCGCAGTCCAACGGCCACGCTGAGGCTGCTGTCAAATCCCTGAAGCACCTCATCCTTAAGGTGGCCCCTTCTGGGAACATTGACTGCGAGGCCTTCGACAGGGGTCTTCTTGAACTCCGCAACACACCTAACTACACCGGACGCTCCCCTGCCCAGGTTTTGTATGGACGCCCCCTTCGTTCTTGTGTCCCTGCTCACCCTCAATCCTTCTCCAAGGAGTGGCAGGCCAAGACAGAGGATTGTGATCGCCGAGCCGCCGAACGTGTTCAGGAAGTCGCCCGCTACAATGACCACGCCCGTTCTCTCCCCAGGTTGAGTGTCGGCACCCAAGTCCGTGTTCAGGACCCGACCTCCCTACGTTGGGACAAAGTAGGCGTAGTCATGGGTCTCGGCAGGTCACGGGACTACCAGGTGCGGTTACCCAGTGGTCGTGTGTGGTGGAGGAACCGCCGTTTTCTCCGACCCGTAACAATGCCTTCTGCTGGCCCCGCCACCAGTGTTGAGTCCCATACCCTTCCCAGTGATGAAGTCCCTCGACGCTCAGAACGGATCCAAAAGAAAAGGTCCGCTCAAGACTTTGCTATGAGCGTATAGGGGGGAGGGAGGTGTATGTATATTATGTATGCTGGATTATATATCATGTATGTATATTATGTATGTGCTCCATTTATGTATTATTTATTCAGCCTAGCTAGCAGCGTGTGGCAATGTTATTACCATATCCCACACGCTTAATTAATGTGCCTGGCGACGTATGGAAGCTGCTAATGTATCACTTGCCATACGTCGCCTATAGCAGTTGACCGGGAGCCTAGTCAAGAGAGAGTGCTGCTCTCCTTTGTGTACATACTCTTATCCAGTAAACCGAACCTACAAAACTATACAGGTGTTTGTGTTCTCTCCTGTATATAGAACTTATTATTCAGAACCTAACATGACCCACTCCTGCTTCCTGCCTTGAAGGCTAAAAAAACTGTTCTCTGCTTCTAAACGGATGAATCCGTGCAGGAAGAGTCCGAAGTTGAAATAAAAGCAGGGATTGAAAAAGAAAACGCTTGGGCGAAGAACAAGGTGGACTATGTCAAAAGATTTACCAGTAAAAAAGGCAAATGCATCATCAAAATCCAGTTCAAAAGCACCGAGTTTGCTGAAAAAGCAACTACATCGGGTCTCCTCGCCTTCACCTAGGGCGTACCGTACCACCAAATACAACAGGAACAGTACCACCACACACGTACCTGCCTCAGGTGCTATGCCATTGAGGATCATGATAGTGTGAACTGCCCCAAACCCAGGGAGTGTAAGATCTGTTCCAAATGTTCCTCTGGAGAACATACATGGACCCAATGTAATGCACCACTAAAATGCCTTAACTGTGATGGGCCTCACAGCACCATGTCCATGTACTGCCCCAAAAGAAAGGAAAAAAATCAAGGAAGCACAACAAAAAGCCACCAAAACATCAGTATCACCATATAAGGCTGTGCTGCCGATAGGGACCCCGACTTCTGCAGTCACTGTGGCCCCTGCAGTCACTACGGAGTCTACAGTCATGTTGAATGCCAGAGACAGATATGTAATGAGACAAAACTCACCAGAAGAGGATATGACACATAGGTAGAATATTTATAGCAGGAGGATGTAAAGACAGGAAGTTTGGTAGCGTGTCTCGAGGGTGTGGGGGAGACTATGTATATTAACACAGGCCCAGTACAAGTGTAGTATATAAAACACAACTGCGTGTTACAACTTTATTTTACTAGTTGCATAGGGGGAATTAATGGGGGGGATTCGTACACAGGGTATGATAGACTATGATATGTTCGTTTAACTTCACAAGTCGAATGGGCACTTCACTAAGTCGATCGTTGGAAGGTTCGGGATCACTGCACTTCTACCGCCTACACAGCCAGCACTTACTGTTATACGTTGAATTGACAGCACTCTGTCGATGGACCCGGCGGAGACATCGTTGCCTTTAGTGACGGACTTCTTTGATGAGCGGGACAGGGGACGTGGTTGCTGGCCCTCCTTGCTTTTCAGACTCTCCTGGTGAGAGGAGCTCCAGCCCCTATATATTGGAGGAGCCGGAGGGTGACCTCTCCTACTTAAGTGGGTGTGTCTTGACCGGGTTGTTGGGTTGGGTAACAGGGGTGCTGGCTGATTAGCGGGTCCTTGATCTCTCTTGGGTCAGGTCTGGACAGGTGTTTGCCCAGGTGAGGTCATGTCGCAGGACAATAGTGCTTTGTAATTATTAACGCCCGGGTGGGTCTTGGCCAGGTGTGGTTTCCTTAACACGGTTATATCGTAGGGTTACGCAAGTACTTAGGCCGGGGTCAGGTCTTGACCTGCGGTGTGTCAACCTGTGGTGCTAGGGTACCACGGGGTCTGTACTGTACTTGCTGTTATGTTATGTAATTCTGGACTGTAAGCTTTGGTTTGATATTCAGTCATTACAGATACTTCCATGAACGTGACATTCTAGCCAACATCATTGTTAAACACGCCCATGAGGATGATGATAGGCGCCCTGGCTGCTTTCAAGAAATACTCGAAAAATGCTTATGCCACCACAATCTACCCATCCAAAAACTGTCCAGGGCAACATCCTCAACATCAGAGGAGACAACAGTAGTCTCGGGCGTGGATGCACAAGTACCCACACCAGAGATGATGCCTGTCTCTCAGACTCCAACAATCCCAGAGCTGACAACAGTAGACTCTGGTGTGGATGCACAAGTAGCCACACCAGAGATGAAACCTAACTCTCAGACTCCAACAATCCCAGAGGAGACAACAGTAGTCTCTGGTGTGGATGCACAAGTAGCCACACCAGAGATGATACCTAACTCTCAGACTCCAACAATCCCAGAGGAGACATCAGTAGTCTCTCGTTTGCTGGCGTAACCCCCACTTGGGGGGGTTGGACGGAGGTGAGGAGGTTCGCTGCTACCTGTGTCACCGGCAGATTCACCCCAGCCGCCATGCAGTCACTATCTAGTTACCCCGCTGTTCGTCAAATTCTGGCTGTGATCTCATCATAGGTCCTGGACTCGTAGGCTGTTTTCCCAGACTCATCTGTCGACTGTCACTTCTCTGGACATCAACATGCCACGACCGCCAGCTCCTCTCCACTGTCTGTGCCCCTGTGTTTCGTCTGCTGTCGCTCGGACGCTCCCCCCCATGAGAGTGGATCACTGCGTTCTGGAACCTTCCCCAGGGCCACTGTCGTAGGAAATATCTGTACATTGATTGAATCTATTGTTTGATTCCTTTAATTGCTGACTCTCATTAATTGTTTGCTTCCCTTTAATTGTTTGCTTCCTTTAATTGTTTGCTTCCCTTAATTATTTGACTCCATTAACCATTTACTGCATTAATTGTTTGACTCCCTTAATTGTTGCTTGATGTTCGTTGAGTGGTGTCAGATTTTGTGTTATATTTTTTATAGTAAAGAGATGTCAATCTCAAACGGTTGTTTGTTATTCCCCAGAAAACCATGGTCCTTTACTTTCCTTTATTAAGATCCTCATTAGTCTGGTAAGGGATTTCTATCCCTGAGTCCCAGGCCTTTACACTCTCAGACTCCAAACGATCTATCAGGTAAAGACCTGAAACTATGCATCTTCGTACTAAACCACATCAACGAGGACTGTACACGTGATGAAGTCTCAAAAGGAGTATGTGATGGCAAGATGAAATGGTAGTACGACCAGTCCACTTCCTCGAGGCCATTAAACAGAAATAGATCGATTTTATATACTGCATCAAAAAGTCAACCGGAACGACGATCAAAAAATTGAAGAATGGACGCACAAAGAACAAATCAAAAAAAACACAAAACCCCCAAAAATCAAGAACAAGAAACAATGGACACGCTACGTAAGGCAGTGAAAATAATGCAACATAACGTCCTCCACTGGCTTTATGTAACTTGACAAAACCTATGACCCTTCAGGCTTTTACGCCCTTAATGTCCGAGTCATAAAGGCAAGTATGAACTTTTCATACTTCCCTGTTGGGCGCTGTAAATGCTTCTGCGCTTCACCTTGCACAGGATGTAACGGGGTGCCCAATAAACTAGCCCCCTCGGGGGCAAATCTGAATCTGAGTCCTCCACTGGAGAACTAATAAATTCAGTTTGTCCAACCAGTACCACCAAGTTGACGCAGATATTATACTCATAAACTTACACGGCCAAAAGGCGTCTGAGGAATTGAAAATATTTGGTTACCAGATTCATATATCCAATCTATCAGAGGAGCCAAATGACGGGAGAACATAAAAACAAGATCTCTGGAACAAAGTAACCTCAAATGGGCCGAAAAGGTTGACCAACTCTCACATACATACAACAACCCAGGAGAATTCTGGCGTCGAGTTAAGAGACTGAAAGGTTGCAGCCGTAACGAGTCATCATATATAACTGACCACAGAGGAAGTAAAATATATGACGATCAAGACAGAACCCATATTCAGGGACACCTATGAAACTCAATGGGTTACACCAACCCCAACGGTAAGTATCGTTTACCTGAATCTCCTGAGTTTAGCTCCACCTCATAAGAACATAAGAACATAAGAAAGTGGGATACTGCAGGAGGCCGACTGGCCCATACAGGGCAGATCCCTTTCACACCCATCCCAGCACTTCCATGTGCCTATCCAACTTCGTCTTGAAGCTCCCTAGCGTCCCCGATCCTACTATAGCACTCGGTAGCCTATTCCACATATCCACAACTCTATTACCAAACCAGTGCTTGCCTATATCCTTTCTGAATCGGAATTTATCTAATTTAAAGCCATTTGTTCTAGTTATTTCGTTTTTACTGAGCTTCAGAACATCTTCCATTTTACCCTTGTTAATCCCACTCACCCACTTGTACACCTCTATCATATCTCCCCTAACTCTACGCCTCTCTAATGAATGCAAGCCTAAGCTTTTCAGTCTTTCTTCATATGTAAGGTTTCTAATATTATGGATCATTTTTGTCATTCTTCTTTGTACTCTCTCCAAAGAATCTATGTCCATTCTATAATAAGGACACCAGAACTGAACCGCATAATCCATGTGTGGCCTCACTAATGCTAGGTAAAGTTTCAAGATAACGTCAGCAGTTCTGTTACTCACAGACCTAGATATGAACCCTAGAATCCTGTTTGCCTTGTTGCGAACGCTAATACATTGTTTTCTAGGTTTCAAGTCGTTGCTAACAAATACACCTAGATCTTTTTCACAAACTGAGTTTTCTATTTCCGTGTTACCTAGTTTATACTTAACGTTTGTATTCGTCTTCCCTATCTGTAGTACCTTGCATTTATCAGTATTAAAATTCATTTGCCAGTCTACTGACCACTCATGTAAGGTATCTAGATCTCTTTGAAGGTGTTCAAAGTCACTGTCTGAATTTATCACTCTCCCCATTTTGGTATCATCTGCAAATTTACTAATCCTACTAGTTATGTCTAAATCAAGATCATTAATGAATATAACAAACAGTAGAGGGCCCAATACAGATCCCTGGGGAACTCCGCTTTTGACCGCACCCCAGTCTGACTTTAATCCATTTATGCTGACTCTTTGTTTCCTACCAGTTAACCATGACCTAATCCATTTTAATAATGATCCACCTATTCCATGTGCTTCTACCTTCCTTATCAATCTCTCATGAGGGACTCTATCGAATGCTTTACTGAAATCTAAATAAATTACATCATATGACTTATCATTATCTACCGCTTCATATACTTCTGAGAAAAAGCTAAGCAAATTTGTGAGACAAGAACGTCCTTGGGTGAACCCGTGCTGAGAAGAATGAATTAAGTTGAATGTTTCAAGGTGGCTTCTGATTTTTGTAGCAATAATTGACTCTAGCAACTTGCCTATGATTGACGTGAGACTAATGGGACGGTAATTTGATGCAATTGATTTATCACCCTTTTTGAAAATCGGAACTACATTTGCAAGTTTCCAAGCTTCTGGCACTAGGCCCGATTCTGATGACTTATTAAATAAAACTGCTAATGGATTACTCAACTCACCTCTACATTCTTTTAATATTCTAGCATATACCTCGTCTGGACCAGGCGATTTATGAGGCTTCAGTTTGTTAATTACTTTAAGCACATCGTTACTAGTAATATTGATATTCATCAACATATTTTCTATACTGTCGTTATATACCTTATGAACTTCTGGAAACTGTGCTAGGTTTTCATTTGTGAATACGGAGCGAAAATGACTATTTAACGTACTACACATTTCTAACTCATCATCAGTCATTTCTCCTGTCCTAGTTTTAAGGGGACCTATTGTATCTCTAACCTTTGATTTATACAGTTGATAAAAAGCTTTGGGGTTATTTTTCGATTCGTTTGCTATCTTGATTTCATAATTTCTCTTTGCTTTCCTAATTTCTGTTTTTACCTGTCTTGTTAGGTTCTGATAGTAACCAAGTAAGTGATTTTCGCCTTTCTTAACTTTTCTATATACTCCTTTCTTTTTCCCTAGAAGATCTAAGAGTCTATTATTCATCCATTTTGCTACGTCAATCCTTCTCCCTAATTAGCCATAACATCGGCAGTATCCACCTTTACTTAGACATCTTTATAGATCTGTTTATATTTTCTATTGCCCACAAATTTGAGGTACTCACCAACAATACTGAACATTTGTATAACATCCCTAATTATACTAGACACTGCGTCAACACGTCACGACACAGTGGTGGTGTCGCATTATATGTTGATGTCAAGTAAGAGATGATTTAAAGGTTCAGGAGGAGTTCGTGGAGAGTATTTTCACCGAATTACGTAACGACACACGAACTATTCCAGTAGGAGTAGTTTTCTGAAGACCCCACACCAATTTAAGGAACTTTTTTGTTAAATTATCGGAGCTTATCTCTACCATAATTTCAGAGAGGAAACTTTAATACGTTACAGGAGATTTCAACCTTGATCTATTAAAATCAGAGATGGACACCTCAGTAATAGATCTTCTTGCTACCTGTCATTCTAAGCTCTTCTTCAACATTATACTCAAAACCACTAGAGTAACTGCCACCTCTTCCACTGTGATAGATCATATCTGGACTAACAACACTCCTAACAACCTTGTAAGTGGAATTATTTATAACAATATCTCGGATCACTTCCCAGTTTTTGCCATGTATAAATCAGTCACAAGATCTAAAAGGTCTAGTAAGGTCACAATAAAACACAGAGACTACTGCTCAGTCAATATACTCTTGTTCGAAAACAAGTTAATGAATGGTAAGTGGGATCTTGTCTATTCCTCCGACAACCATAACGCGAAAAGCTGTAATTTCTCTTGCATCTTCAATGCTTGCTTTGATAACTGCTTCCCATTCAAAACTAAGTTAGCAAAAAGTATATCTATCTCCAAGCCCTATATTACAAGTGAAATCAAGTCAATGATAAAAGAACAAGAAAATACTTACCGAAGTATCAGAAATAGAGTAACTCAAGCAGTTAGAAATGCCAGACGTAGGTATTACACAAATAAGCTCCAGACAGCATCAGGCAACAATAAGAAAACCTGGAGTGTCATCAATTCTATTCAGAACAGCTTTTATGATAAAGTTATTGACCATCATAAAATTTTCAAAAAATGCAGCAGCAGGCGACGACAATATATCAATCAGTACCATTAATTAAAAAAGTAGCCCACCTATTACTACCTGTTCTCTTTTACATTTGTAACTCCTCCTTCACTGGTGGTGTCTTTCCGGATAAACTGAAATTTGCTAAAGTTCACCCAGCATATAAAAATTCTAGTGATAAATGTCTTTTCAAGAATTACTGCTACCCATTAGTCCTCCCTGGAAAAGCTAACAGTTAGTAGACTAAATTCCTTCTGCAATGTCAATACCATCCTTACTGATTCTCAGTTTGGATTTGGAGCTAGAAGGTCAACTGAAAGTGCTCTGTTATCCTTTACCTAATGACATCTTAAACTCCTTTGATGACAGTCAGTTCACAATCGGAATATACCTGCACCTCTCTAAGGCCTTTGATACTGTAGACCATACCATCCTCCTGTCAAAGCTTAAACATTACGGCATTAGGGGATTATCCTACAATTGGTTTACCTCATATCTGTCCAACAGGAAGCAGTATGTGTGCTATAATAATCATCAATCTGTCTTCTCATAAATTTTATATGGCGTCCCTAAAGGCTTCATTCTCGGCCCTGTACTGTTTTTGTTGTACATAAAGAATATAATCCACTGCAGCACACTCGTAAAATATAATTTATTTGCAGACGATAGTAATTTCTATGTCAGTCACTCAGCTCTCCATTCCTTGATGAAAACTATGAACAATGAAATGACAAAAGTCAGGACTTGGGTAATATGTAATAAACTGACCTTAAATCTCTAAAAACTCCACTACACAATCTTTCACAGGATGAAAAACTTACCTCCAGATTTGGACTCCCTGTACCTTAGTAAAACAGTCCTCATACATGAGCAAAATACTAATTTCCTTGGGGCTATTGTTGAAGATAAACTAAAATGGAGAAACCACATGGAAGCCATTCACAATAAGTCAATAAACAGTGTGGTATCCTGTATCACACTTGTCAGTCACTCACTCTCGCATCAATGAAAGAAATCTATTATGATCTTGTTTACCAACACCTGATACACTATCACGCACTATGGGGGCCTCTAGGTCCACAAAAACACAACCCACGGTCGCTGTGCAAAAGAAAGTTGTACGGGCAATTGCTTGCTTGAAAAAAATGGTCACACTAACAAACAATTTGCTAAATTGAAAATGTTAAAATTCGAGGATATTAACAATAAATGCTGTGCCTTATTTATTTATAAATCTGTCAATTACTTGATTGGGAATAATTATTTCCAGTTCCGGAATAATCAGAGATACAACTTAAGACACCCAGAGCTACTAAATCTTAGAATTCTAAGACCACCCCCTATGTGCTCCTCTCAGTCCCAGACCTCCATAAAATATCAAGGTGTGAAGGTGTGGAACAACTAACCCCCACCCATCTGGGTAAAGACTACGCTCCTTTCTTTTAAATTATGTCTTAAAAAATATCTGTTGTCTAAGTATTAATATTTTTGCAACACTTTCTTTTTACTCTTACTTATATTGTACCACTAATATATTGTCACGTAAATAGATAGACATTACCATTGCAATATTTATATATTTACCGTCAAGCATTATCTTGAATGTTTCTGTCTCCATGTTTTACCTTTATACAACCTACAGTATGTTGTGTTGCTTACCTCTCTTTTCAGACTAATATATATCAACTCCACTGTAAAGTATGCATATACTTAAAATATAAATGTAAAAAAATAAGATGAATAACGAAGTGATATTCATGATAACATTCTCATATGTTCTTACTAACACTGATAACGACGGAGAAATGAGCAATAATTTGAATAAATATATTTCAACAGTTTTCTCCACCGAAAATTTAAACATGATACCCGAGGCACGGACTCTATTCAGAGATAGTGAAGAAAACAAATTAAGTGAGATAGTAGTGACTAGTAACGATGTTAGTAAGCAAATAGACAAACTAAAGCCGAATAAGTCACCTGGTCCCAATGAGATATTTGCCAGAGTATTAAAGGAATGTAAGGAAGAGCTTAGTATGCCCTTAGCAAAGTTGTTTAACATGTCATTAAAAACAGGTGTAGTACCAGAATCCTGGAGGATAGCGAATGTAATACCGATTTTCAAGAAGGGGGATAGATCACTATCCTCTAACTACCGCCCAATCAGTCTAACATCAATAGTAGGCAAATTACTGGAAGCAATCATTTCAAACTCTATTCGAAATCACCTGGAGAAGCACCCATTGATCAATGATTCCCAGCATGGCTTCACAAGCGGACGTTCTTGCCTAACTAATCTATTAACATTCTTTTCATCAGTTTTCGAATCGGTGGACGAGGGGCACAATTATGATGTGGTATATCTCGACTTTAGCAAAGCCTTCGACAGAGTCCCCCACGAAAGACTAATTAGAAAGGTAGAAGCTCATGGCATCAAAGGTGACATCCTTAAATGGATTAGGGCGTGGTTACAGGACAGGAAACAGCGAGTGAGCATTAACTGCACTAAGTCCCATTGGAGCAACGTCACAAGTGGAGTTCCCCAAGGCTCAGTACTTGGACCATTATTATTTATTATATACATAAACGACATAGATATCGGCATTGACAGCAACATAAGTAAATTTGCTGATGACACTAAAATAGGACGTGTTATCAAATCTGACGAGGACTCGGCAAAACTACAGGAAGATCTAAACAAATTTTTCGAATGGTCTGAAAAATGGCAGATGAAATTCAACGTAGACAAATGTAAAGTACTCAGTATAGGAGATGTAAACAGGAAAACCAGATACCAGATGAACAACGATGCCATAGAGAAATCCGACTGCGAGAGATTTAGGAGTAATGATAAGTAGGAACCTTAAGCCAAGTAAGCAATGTGTTTTTGCTCGTAACAAGGCTAATAAAGTACTTGGGCTCATACAAAGGAGTGTTAGTTACAAGACTAGCGAGGTCATCCTAAAACTGTATCTTGCTCTTGTGAGACCACACCTGGATTACCCAGTTCAGTTCTGGTCACCGTATTACAGAATGGATATAGAATCCTTGGAAAGAATTCAGAGGAGAATGACAAGACTAATCCCGGGCATTAGGAACCTTGAGTATAGAGACAGGTTAAAGCATCTTAATTTGCACTCCCTTGAGAGACGTAGAGCGAGGGGCGACCTGATAGAGGTGTATAAGTGGAAGGCAGGGCTAAACAAAGGGGACATTACAAAGGTACTCAAACTATCCAACCAGGAGCGAACTCGTAACAATGATTTTAAATTAGACAATTTAGATTTAGGCGTGAAATAGGTAAACACTGGTTTGGAAACAGAGTAGTGGATGAATGGAACAAGTTACCAAATATCATCATTAACTCGAATACGCTGAATTGCTTCAAACATAGGTTGGATGCTCATATGAGCAATAGGGGTTGGGTGTAAACGGGACTGCCCAGTATGGGCCAATAGGCCCGCTGCAGTTTCCTCCATTCTTATGTTCTTATGTGTACTGTTCCAATTGATATCAAATGTTACATAATATTTCCTTGAGATAAATGTACAAGTACAGTATATATCAGATGCCACTAAGAGAGCTCAGGCTCTCAATTGGCGCAGCCACGTCAATATTATTATTATTATCCACTCTGTATCTGTAATTTTTCTGTCTAAATAAACTATTTCAATAGCAATCAAATGCAATTTCTATGCGCCTGAAGGAATCTTCTCGAAAAATAGTGCTTCTAAATACTTCATACAATTCTCGAAATGTTGCTGCTTGTTTTGGTTTCCAAAAGCAACCACCTAGTCTGGCCATCAACGATAAGGGTCTCACCATCACCATTCTCCCCTTTACCCAATTTTGTCAGACTTCTGCTGTTAGAACATGGGATAAAACGGATTTGAACCCTGTCCGTAGATCTCCACTCATTTCTGCCAGTGCTACCGGGACCGGTAGAAGCTCATGACAAATGATTTAATTTAAGTCTACTGTCTCATCCGCCAGATGAGCTATAATCAGTTGTTGGAAAATAGATGGGTCCGCCTTCAGAATTTTCTCTTTCCCAGACCTTGTTGACTTTTTTCTTACTGAACCAGCGAAGAAAATGTTAGTAATTTGTTTGTGCGCAAGGATTCGCGAAGATTTACCCTTTGTGCACCTTTTGTTAAAATTATGTCCCTCATAAATGTGTTCAGTTGTTCCTGTCCTTTCTCTCTAGCATGTAACTGACTCTCTCCAATTTCGTGTGGCCAAGTCTTTCGTCACAATAATTTGCAAGAATGGTAATCCCTCACCAGAAAATAATTTCAGTGACATCATTGTCACTGTCATTGTGGTTTTCGGCATATACTTGGATCACGTGCATCTACAGTGATTTACTTGCATAAGTTTAGTTTCATGTGACAAGTGTGATCTAAGGTTATATAAGAGGGTCTTATCTACTCAAAGCAGTAGAAATTTTGGTTAGGCCAATTATGCCACATCCCTTCTTTCCAGTGTCAGTGAGCCATTCCTGGCTAAGGTCTGGGTCAACGTGGTTAAACTTCACCACAAAATTCCATTCCTGAAATTCATGTTTCACTTCCGCTGGATGGTGGTGCATCTCAGTTACATAGATTACTCCCCAGCATGCATAGTGTGTATGATTATATCTCATAAATAGTGGGAACATAGCCTGAAATGCATAAAGATGCGTACTTCAGTTACTAAGTTTTCTGAAAAAAAGCAATTAACTTTCTGAAATTAAATCCACGGGTGTTTATAGTTTTAAATATGAACACCATGACCCCAAATCCTAGGAAACTGTAGGTTATGTATCTAAGCTACTGTGCCGAGTAGCAACCCTGTACATAAGCTACTGTGCCGAGTAGCAACCCTGTACATAAGCTACTGTGCCGAGTAGCATTTATATATATAATCACGTGGCAACACTGCACGTGTTATGTGGCAACATTGCCCAGAGGCTGCCATATGGCAAGGCAGCCTTAGTCTGACTGTGTGAGCCGTGCATGGCACACGCGAGTCACCACTTGTATTTCTCTCATCCATAATAAACGGACTTCAGTGTTACTCAGTGTTTCCCTAGCCATCACTGCATTCTTCAGGGCACACTAGTAACTTTCATGGTGCAGTGAGTAGGATCTGTGGACTTACAAAGTGTGTGAACAATGCCGACAGTTACGTCTGCCGGTGATGCGCGTCGACTCATAGTGTGTTGTGTTGTGTTGAGCTGTGTTTCGCCGCGATGTGCAGTGTTGCTCCGTCACAGTGCGTTTTAGTGATGGTGGCAGTGTTAGTGTCAGTGTATTAGTGTGTGTCTAGAGCTGAGAGTTGAGCATTGGCCTGTTTTTTGTGGTACCCACGGAGCACGCAGGCGTACACCCTTCTCGTGCGACATCCGGGGGACACTGACGGTCTTGCCGGACCACGCTCTGCTCTCTCAGACACACACACGCACGTACGCACGCACTCACTCACGGACAGAACAGTGGACCATATGCGTGATTTTTGCGCTGTTTATGTCATATATATTTGGTTCGAGCTGTTGAGGAGCCACTTTATATATTAAACAGTGCAGTCCACGCACACACAAAGATGGGAGGTAAGAAGGGACGTCAAGATGGGAGACACGACTCCCTACCACCTTCCCCTCCACCGGGCGCAGACTCTCATCCTCCACCTCCAGTGACGGACATCGCCACAATTCTGAAGTGGATGGACGACCGGGACGAGAGACGCAGAGAGATGGAACTTCAGAGGGAGGAGACACGAAGAGAGGAGGAAAAGTTGCGTTTTGAGGCGCTATTGGCGACCCTGGCGCTAACCCACCCTCCCTCACTTGCAGGTAGCGCGCTTCAAGGCGCTAGTACACTCCCTCCTCCACCACACCAGCGTCCTCCAGGTACTCTTGCTACCCCAACAGCTCCCAAGGCATCTGTTCAACCCCCACCCGCCCTCTCACCAGACGTCACGTTTCAGCTTTTTCGTGAGTGGAGGCGGCGTTGGACAGATTACTCCACGATGGTGGACCTTGACAGCATGCCTCCAAACAAATAGCTCATCCAACTGCGGATGTGTTTGTCGCTGGAGACCCAGAGAGTTTTGGAGCACACGTTGCACGTGCCTCCCGACTCTACCTCTTCAGTGACGGATGTGCTCGACCTTTTACAGGAGCATGTTAAGGGTCGGAACAACGAGGCTTTGCGTCGCCGTGCCTTTACCAGCTGCAAGCAGGCGGAGAACGAATCCTTTGACGACTTTTTTGTACGTTTGAGGAGTTTGTCGGAGGAGATCGACGTCTGCAAGGCGAACAGCCGGGAATGTGAGGAAGCCTGGATCAAGCACGGGATATTGACAGGTGTCAGGCACGAAGAGTTGATGCAGCGACTCATCCCCCTGGACGCTTCCTCCACACTCCAAGTGGTAGTGACTGAATGTCGGTCATACGAGGCCACCAAGTCCGCCACCTCTGCCTTACGGGCCCCACCTGCTGTGAGAGCTATCTCACAATACAAGAAGGATAAGAAGGCGGCCAACAACGCGAAGGCTGCCACACGTTCTTCCACGCCTCCGCCTAGTGCTTCCTGTGGCAGCTGTGGAAAGCAGCACAGCCCCAAGACTTGCCCGGCCGCCGACGCACTGTGTCGTGGATGTGACCGTAAGGGCCACTGGTCTAACACAGACAGGTGCCCTGCACGAGGCCACAAGTGTCAGGCCTGCGGTCACTATGGACACTACGACAAGTGCTGCTGCCAACCCAAGCCCAAAAGCCCGAGACGAGGAGGACAGCAGCGCACTTCCCTCGGGGTGGCTCGCACACAGCCCCCTCCAGATGGCCCACGCAGCCCCAAGCAGCAGCGGAGTCACATCAGGAGGGTGGAATCGGCCACACGCCTCAGGGCTACCCCTTCCCCTACTATCCACGTCGCCGTCACACACGGTGATGTGTCGGGTCACATCGAGGTGATACCGGACACCGGCGCCGATACTACGGTGATTGGGTTGAAGCACCTCCAGAAACTGGGCCTCACCAAACGCGGCCTGGGACCACCGCCGCAGCTGCAGTACTACAATGGGGACAGTTCCCAGATGCCGGACGCTGTGGGCTCCTTTCAAGCAGAGATCACCTACGGCGACAGGTCGTGTCACGGATGGATCGACGTGCAGCCTACTCTCGCTACACCCTTGTTGTCGTGGGAGCACTGCAAGGAGTTAGGCGTGGTGCCCAGAGACTTTCCCGAGCAGATCTCAGCTGCTCGTTACACCGCCAGCAGGATGCGTGAGTCGACGAGCGACGCGCCTGGCGCTGCCACACAGAGCTGCCCAGAACCCGCGTCCACTCCCTCCCTGCCTCCACCCAAGTCACGGCTGCTTCCTCTTCACAGCGAGACGTCTCCTTCAGCACCAAGGGCCTACTTCCTGAAGGAGTACTCGGTTGTGCTGGTGACGAAGGAGGCCCTACGGACCGCGCCACTGAAGGCTATGGCGGGTCCGCCTATGAGGATACACCTGCGGGAAGATGCACAGCCGTTTGCCATACACACTCCCCGGTTGATTCCTCTCGCCTTCAGGGATTCAGTCAAGAAGGAACTGGATTCCATGGTGGCCCAGGGTGTCATTGTACCCGTTGGTGACGACCCATCCCCTTGGTGCCACCCTCTAGTCGCTGTGGCTAAGACTAACGGTGGAGTGCGGATTACTACCGACTTGTCTAAACTTAACAGCCAGGTGTCCCGTCCCGCCCACCCTTCACCCACACCTTTTGCAGCTATACGGAGTGTGGATCCGAAGGTACGGCACTTCTCGACGATGGACGCCCTCTGTGGTTACTGGCAGATCCCACTGAAGAAGGAGGATCAGCCACTGACCACTTTCATCACGCCTTACGGACGCTTCCGCTACTGCCGTGGCCCTATGGGATTCGCTGCTACGGGGGACGCCTTCTGTCTCCGTGGTGACATGGCACTTCAAGGCGTGACCAAGTGTGTGAAGGTAGTGGACGACGTCCTCCTTTACGATGAGGACTACCTGACGCATCTTCGCCGCATCGACGAGGTACTGACCAGGTGTAGGACGCACGGCATCACTCTGAATGCCGAGAAGTTCGTCTTGGCCGCACCTGCAGTGTCTTTCTGCAGCTACCGACTCTCAAGGGATGGCATTGCTGCGGACCCGGAGAAAGTTCGCGCCATAGCGGACTTTGCGAAACCTGCCAACCTTACGGATCTCAGGTCTTTCATGGGCCTGGTGAACCAGCTGGCAGAATTTTCCCCTGACGTCTCCGCCGCTACCGGGCCTCTCCGCCCCCTGATGAGCCCCAAGAGGACTCTCACGTGGACCCCTGACCACGACCTCGCCTTTCATAAGGTGAAGGACGCCCTGTCAAGTCCACCTATCCTCGCTACTTTCGACCCAGCGCTCCCCACCGTCCTCCAGACAGACGCCTCGCGCCTGTACGGGGTTGGTTACGCCCTTCTCCAGGATCACGGTGGAGGAAAGTACCGGCTCGTACAGTGTGGCTCTCGCTTCCTCACCGATGCTGAGTCTCGCTACGCTACCATCGAGCTGGAGCTGCTGGCAGTGGTATGGGCCTTATCGAAGTGCAAGTTCTACTTGATTGGCCTACAGCACTTCGACCTCATCACAGACCACAGGCCCTTGGTCCCCATTCTTAACCACTATTCGCTGGACGCCATCGAGAATCCCCGCCTCCAGCGCCTGAAGGAGAAGATTTTGGCCTTCGTCTTCACCGCGGCTTGGCGCGCAGGTAAGGAGTTGTGCATCCCAGATGCCCTCTCCCGCTCCCCAGTCAGCTGCCCTACACCTGAAGACGAGATGCTCAGCACCGAGGCCGGTTTCTCCGTCAGCAACATCGTCACCTTGCAGGCCGTACAGTCCCTCGCCAGCATCCAGGCCTCAGTGTCGCCACCCGACAGCGATCTGGCCCTTGAAGAACTACGGACCGCGGCACGCGACGACCCCTCCTACACTCAGCTCTTGGAGAGTGTGAGGACTGGGTTCCCTCACGACCGTTTTGACCTCCACAGCGCCCTACGCCCGTATTGGAAGATACGTGAGGACCTCTATGCAGATGGGGACCTCGTCCTGTACGGTGCCCGTGTGGTCGTCCCTGTAGCTCTCCGTCGTCGCGTTCTGACCCGCTTACACGACAGCCATCGTGGAGCAGAGGCCACCAAGCGCCGCGCAAGGCAGGCTGTGTACTGTGCCACTTCCGGCACCTCTTTCGTGACCTGGGCGTCCCCGTATGTCTGCGGACGGACGGTGGGCCACAGTTCACCAGCCGGGACTTCACAGGATTCCTGGAGCGTTGGGGAGTCCGCCACATCGTGTCAACACCCCACTACCCACAGTCAAACGGCCATGCTGAGGCTGCGGTCAAGACAGTCAAGCACCTTATCCTCAAGGTGGCCCCTTCAGGCAACATAGACTGTGAGGCGTTTGACAAAGGACTCCTGGAGTTACGTAATACTCCCACCCACACAGTGCGCTCCCCTGCCCAGATCCTGTATGGTCACCCTCTCCACTCTTGCATTCCTGCACACACCAAGGCCTCTGCAAAGGAGTGGCAGACCAGAGCCGAGAGCTGCTACCGCCGCGCCGCTTCACGTGCCCAGGACGTCAAGGCTCGGTATGACGACCGTGCCCGCCCTCTTCAGCCACTGGAGATTGGTAACCTTGCCCGCGTCCAGGACCCGACGACGACACGTTGGGACAAGGTGGGCATAGTGATGGGCGTCGGCCGGTCGCGGGACTACAAGGTCAGGATGCCGAGTGGCCGTGTCTGGTGGAGGAACCGCCGCTTCCTCCGGCCAGTCCCACCCCCTGCTGCTGGCCCCCTGACCGAAGACGGGTCACCTACACCTCACGAGGATCCGCCCCACAGTGCACCTCGATGCTCGGAGCGACTTAGAACTAAGAAGTCCGCTCAAGACAAAGACTATGAGCGTGAGGGGGGAGGGAGATGTAGGTTATGTATCTAAGCTACTGTGCCGAGTAGCAACCCTGTACATAAGCTACTGTGCCGAGTAGCATTTATATATATAATCACGTGGCAACACTGCACGTGTTATGTGGCAACATTGCCCCGGGGCTGCCATATGGCAAGGCAGCCTTAGTCTGACTGTGTGAGCCGTGCATGGCACACGCGAGTCACCACTTGTATTTCTCTCATCCATAATAAACGGACTTCAGTGTTACTCAGTGTTTCCCTAGCCATCACTGCATTCTTCAGGGCACACTAGTAACTTTCAGAAACTACACCAAAATTAATGTTCTAGGTAGTCTACATGCCAATATAATAAATCTTATACCGCAGTGGTGATCGCAGCGGCTATTTTGTTTTCCGCTGTTTAAAGGGTTAAGAGTGGTCTGATGATGCGACCGACTCCAAATTTGGATTCAGCACGCTCAAATTAGGGGGCAGCAGTGGTCTGTCCACTTTTCCTCAAAAATACCTCTAGAACTTTATAGAAGCTCTTTTCTCTGGTTTATGAACAGTCTAGTTGTAATTTAAGCCACTGAAGACCAGTACTTGCAAAATATATTAAATAGTTTAAGTAGAACTTTAGTAAAGCCTACAGGGTTAACTAATCTAGCATCTATTGCTGATACGGAGGTTTGAACGTTGGGAACAGTGCCTTGGTTAGTGGTTAGCATGTTAAGCACTTGCTTAGTAACAGAAACTTAAAAATAATTTATTCATTCGTATTGAACGGTACGTTTCAGGATGGAGAATGTAACAATTTTCGTACAATACCGAAGTCGTTGATGGAAAGGGAGTTTACTGTCCAATTAAATTTTCACTGGTCGTTTTCACCGTTGAAAGGTCTGTGAGAAATCACATTTCGAAATTAGCGTGAGCTGGACTAGATCTTGCTTCTCCAACCCATGCTAATCTAACCTCACAGAAGCTTTAGTTAATTGTTGAGGATAAAGGTCGACGTCATGCATGAGCTTGCCTGAGCAAAGTTAGATTTGTCATAATCACATTCAGATGAGTTACAGACTGATGCTCGTCCGACTGAAGTAAAAGAGGGTTGCTATAAACTGCAGGTAGATTCTGGAGCAAAATTCCATGTGGAAACGGGTGTTGTGTCTGTCAATCTGCAATTTTGAAGAGGGTTAGTATGATGTTGAACATAAGCTGCTATTTTAATTACTTCTTGTTATATAACCATGGTGTTGTCGTAAGAAACACAATTTATTTTGTTTGATTACCTGGCCGGGTGACTATAAGCTCCCTCTGCTACAAATGTTAAACATTTCAAAATGCTATTCCCCGTATGGCACCAATTATTGTAACTCAGGGGACACCAATACCTGTAATATTAGGGAAAGAAACTATTGCCCATGAGTAGATGTCTTTAGCTGGGAAAGAAATTACTTGAGCGTTACTTTAATTACTTTCAGCGCCTGTGTAAATGAAAACCGAAAAAATGGTTTATTCTTCCTTGCCCCATACTATTGGACCTCTGTCTTTCCTTCCACGTAAGAAAATTATTAAGGATTTGTGTGGGTGAGACGTCACAGGTACTTTAAGTTGAGGTGGAAGGATCTGTTAAGTTGTCCCTTGTTGAGGTACAGCGGAGATTCCTGAGAAAGAGACTGTGTATGAGTAGAGGTGCGGAAAAAATTACTGTGATTTCAATTATATAGTGTGACAATCTGGAGTGTTGTGTGTTTTCACCTTATGGTAACTACAATACTTGCCACCAACAGTGAAAGCTGATTTAATTTTCAGGTATTGTGTTGTTGATCATTCATCTGTGTTTATGGCATATTGCTCGGAGCAGTCCCAGGAGCAAGAGAAGTCTGAAAAAGAGAACATTTGGGTTCACTATGGCAAGGAACATTGCAAAGATGACAAGCAATATTGGCTTTAATTTTGTGTTTACCTGTGTAATTCACTCACAAGGAAAAGGTTAATGTCATTCTGATTGGACATGGTAGAACACACCACCGCTTCTTTAAAGAGCTGTGATGCAAGTGGTGCACGTACTGATGATAAACTAAGGAGTGGCACCCAGAAAATAACATTTAATGAAAGGTCTGTGTAGCGATCATAAAATACCATGAATACAGGAGCAGATTTTCATCTGAACATTGTCTACAGGTTTGATATATTTATGTTCTCATGATTACTGGTGAAAAATTCTATCTAATTACCGATCTATTCGAATATCGAAGTACAGAGCCATTTATTGGTGAGTACACACACACACACACACACACACACACATATATATATATATATATATATATAATATATATATATATATATATATATATATATATATATATATAATATATATATATGTTATATATTTCATGTAGATCCACAATGGAAACGTGGATAAGATAAATCTTGATAAAATCACACGGGAAAAGGGAAACAACGGAGCACCTTAGCTTTCGTCTTTATTCAAGACATCTTCAGAGGCAACTGGATTACATGGACAGAGAGAGGCTTAAATATACAGGGTGACCTTAAAAACATGAGGTTAGGTCATAATGATGTCATCCACTAATCCCCACACCAACACACACGTAGAGGAGCTAAAGAGAAGGGGGGTGACGTGACTAGTCAGGTCAGGTCAAAAATAAGGGACCCACTATATAACTATCATACATCTAGATCAAGGGTTTTCAAAGCATTTTTAACCTTGGGCCACTGACAAATAAATTTATGTAACATATTATCAGTTTTGAACTGACCATCACTAAGGTTTATTGATTTTAATTCCTTAATCAAACTAGCTTCAACCAGAAGCCTTTCTGTGACACAAGATGATTTAAATACTTCAAAGCTTTTTTCCCAAGCAATGGGATGATTATTATTCCTAACATCAACGAACGAGGCACTGCTTTCAGATGCTGCTCTGATATTATACTTATGTTGTTTGATTCTGAGCTGCAGTGTTTTTCCTGTCTGTCCTACATAATTACAATTACATTTGTTACATGGAATACAATAAACACTTCTATTTATATTCAAACTTGGGCTATTTCTTATTAACATATTGGTAATGGTTGAGTCATACTTGAAAACAACATTAATATTTAGAAGCTTGAGGGACCGAACTAACGGGACAAATTCATTACGATAGGGCAGAGTCAAAATATTCTTAAGTGTAGGAATTTGCCTGGTTTGAGAGGAATGAAAGGATTTTTCAGCCCTTTTAAAACAACGATCAACAAACACAGAAGGGTACCCGAGTTTTTGTGCAATGGAACGAATGTGTTTCAATTCATCGCCAATAAATTCAGAGTCACAAATACGCAGACATCTTAAGAACTTAGCAGAAAAAACTGACATTTTGGTAGACTCCAGGTGATTCGATAAAAAGTGAATGAAACTGTCTACCTGTGTGGGCTTTCTGTATACCTTAAATTTGTAGTTTTGGCCATTTCTCATGATAAGCATATCAAGGAATGGAAGGGATCCATTTATTTCTCTTTCAATTTTGAATGTGATACTTGGGACAATATCATTAAGCTTGTCTAAAAATTCCAATGGGTCACTGTTTCTAGGCCAAAGACAAAGAACATCATCTACATATCTATACCATGGAGGAATAAAGTCCACTATATTGGGTAGTAATCTAGACTCAAAAAACTCCATATAGATACAGGCTAGAGGATCAGAAAGACAATTACCCATGCTCATGCCAAATATTTGCTTGTAGAACTTCCCATTTGCTCTAAACACATTGTCAGTTACGCATAACTCTATCAATTTGAGGAAACTATCATGTTCAATAGTTAAATCTAACAGTTGTAATTTATCTTTAAGAAATGAAAGTAGGTCTTTCACAGGTACTCTAGTGAACAGTGAATTTACATCAAAACTTATTAATTCGCAAGGTTCATTATGTTTCTTGAGTTTATCAATTAAATCACTGCTATTGTGTACATGTGAATTAGATATTTGGGCTGTAAGAGGGGATGGCATCTTTACCAGCCACTTGGATAATTTGTAAGTAACAGAACCCACAGAACTCACGATAGGACGTAATGGATTGTTAAGCTTGTGTATTTTGATCAATCCATACATATAAGGTAAAGTGGGATTGATTTGAGAGAGCTGTTTGGTGAGATCGGGGTTCTTTTTCAATAACATCTTCATTTTGGAATTAGATAACTTATTGATATTTTCTAGGGGATCTTTCGTAAGCTCACAATACGTGCTTTCATCACTAAGTAATGAATTCATCTTATCATTGTAGTCACTTTTATCCAAAATAACAATAGCATTAGACTTATCAGCCTTGGTAATATGGATATTCTTATTTATTTTCAAGTTTAATAAGGCTGTTTCAAATCTTTTTGGAATGTTTGAAACAAATTTCTTATGTAAAACATTATTAATAAGTTATCAAAGTTTTTTTTTTTTTTTACAGAGAAGTATGTCTGTGTGTGTGTTTGTTTGTGTGTTTATGTGTATGTGTGTCCGCACGAGAATCTCGGAAAGTACTTTACCGATCTGTAGATGGATGGCGTTTTATCATATAACACCATCTTATATGTAGTGATGATGATGGAAGGTGTTTTATGTAATATGATGGATGGTGTTATAAGTAGTGATGATGGATGTTGTTATATGTGGTGATGATGGGTGGTTATATGTAGTGATGATCGATGGTGTTATATGTAGTGATGATCGATGGTGTTATATGTAGTGATGATGGATGGTGTTATATGTAATGATGATGGATGGTGCTATAAGTAGTGATGATGGATGTCGTTATATGTAGTGATGATGGGTGGTGTTATATGTAATGATGATGGATGATGTTATATGTAGTGATGATGGGTGGTATTATATGTAGTGATGAAGGATGGTGTTATATGTAGTGATGATGGATGGTGTTATATGTAGTGATGATGGATGGTGTTATATGTAGTGATGATGGATGGTGTTATATGTAGTGATGATGGATGGTGTTATATGTCGTGATGATGGATGGTGTTATATGTAGTGATGATTAGACAATAAAATAATAACAGTTTAATGCTAAAAAAATATACTTTGCTGTACCGTTGTAGTGAAAAACATGGTGGAACTTACAAACACCGTTAATGAACTATTGATGGAAGAAGAAGTTTTGGGGACTGAACAGTGAGACAATGTGGAGACTACTTTTGCACCACATCCGTGGCCCAACATCATATGCAGACTCAAGACAGTGAATGGACAAGTCTGCAGAACCTATCAGGAAGCGTGCAATCTTCTTGGCCTACTGGAAGATGGTGGTCACTGGAATGACACATTAGAAGAGGCAGCAGCTACTCAATCACCAATGAGAATGAGGAACCTGTTTGTCATCATGATTGCTACATGTGGACTTTCCAACCCAAGCCAGCTCTGGAAAAACCACCAAGAAAGTCTTTCAGATGATCTGCTTCATCAAGCAAGAAGAGAACATCCTGGTCAAGAGATTGAGTTCATGGATGACATGTTCAACAGGGCTCTGATCATACTGGAAGACAAAGTGATGGAGCTATGAGGAAATAGACATTTTTGCTACAAATATTAATATTCTTGTTCAACAATTATGGTGAAAGCGAAAATGTTCCACCTGACAGTTATCTCTAAAAGAACCAGAGGGTGTTAATATTTAAACCCTTCATGGCCTTCCTGATCCTGCTGAAACCTAAGCAACTGTAACTTACTCTAGGAGTGATAGGGGGATGGGCTGGGGCTTCTACAAAAGGTGTCCGCATACGACGGGGTTGCATTTATGAACCAATGAATAATGAATGCATTGAATTTAATTCCATGAACATCGGTATAGAAACAGAAATGAACAATAAAAACATACCCAGGGGTTGTCAGACACAATTATTTTAAATAACAATGCAATTAAAGGAATACATCAGTGTGCAGGAGTTCCACCTGTTTTTTATGTTTATTTTTTACAGGTTCAGTACAGATTACTATATACTGTATCTGTTGTCTACTGGACGGTGAGATGAGGCGACGTCGGCAGAAGGGGACACAGTTTATTAAACAATCTTCATTATGTGAATGCAGATACTTTATAATAGTTGGCATTTGCTTAAGTTGGGAAACACCAATAACACGTTATTGTCCACTGTATTATGTGGACATACAACACTGCTTGTTAACTTTCAGCAATACATTAGGCATGACGATGTGCGCCGTTATATGAAGAGAAACGTGCAGGACTTCTTTATCATCCTCCTGCAGAAGAATGGCCCCTATAGCATGACCACTAATTTCGGTTGAGGGATGAAGGAGATCAAAGTTAGGGAACATCAGTAAAGGATCGCTGGCCAGGAACTGCTTCAGTCCAGCGGAAGGAGACTTTCCCACTGATGAGATGGGTCAAAGGGGCGGCGACAGCAGTGAAGTTAGGGAAGCAGTGACGGTAAAACCCCGCCATGCCCAGGAAGCGCATGAGAACCTTCCTTTTTGTAGGGGCAGGGTAGTTTAGGATGGCTTCGACATTGGCTTTCTTTGGCCGGACTCAGCCCTGGCCGACCACGTGTCCTAGGTAGGTCACAGTAGCTCTGCAGAAAGTGATCTTGGCCACATTGATGGTCAGGTGCGCTTCCTCCAACCTCTGCAGGACGGTCGACAGCTGTACTAGATGGTTGGAACAAGTCTCCGAAAGGACCAGAATGTCGTCCAAGTGCTCATGAACACCTTCGAGGTTTGCAAGAGGTAATTCATAAGTCTTTGGAAGGTGGCTGGACTATTCCTCATCCCAAAAGGCATAAGTAGATTCTGATATAGGCCAAAAGGAATTATGAATGCCGAGATTGACTGGGCTTTTCAGAGAGTCTTACTTGATTGTAACCTTTAAGTAAGTCTAGTTTTGAAATGAATTTTGATTGACCAACTGAATTAATTAAATCGTATATTCTTGGTATGGGATGGGAATCTGGAACTGTCACTGAGTTTACTCGGTGGTAGTCGTTGTATAGGCGCAATTGGCCACCTTTCATGGGCACAAGAAGGCAAGTAGAAGCCCAAGGGGAGCTGCTTGGAACTGCCAGGCCATTCTTCAGCAAGTAATCCACCTCGTCTCTCATCTGCTGCTGTTTCTTCGGATGGAGTCTGTAGGGTGACTGGCATACAGGAAGGGTTCCAGGTGTTAATCAACATCATGTTTTATTATCGCAGTGGCCAAGGGCGTCAGAGAATACTTTTGGTTTACTTTTAATTAGGGCTGGCTGCATCTTTGATTTTTTTTACAGGAAATAACCCGCCCGGGCACAGGTAATCGACCCCACAACGGACCCTAGGGTGCGAAAAAAATAAGAATAAAAAGAAATTATAAACAGAAAATATAATAACAATAATCTACAACACAAAGATGCCAGAAAACCAGCTCTTCGAAGTGACACAGATTGTCAGATTGTATGAGTATGGAAACACAGCAGAAGGTAAGGCATTCCACAGTTTGGCTGTGTGAGGAAAGAAGGATGTACTATAACTGGTTATTCTAATGTGACCGACATTCCCAGAGAAACGGTGGGCACCGCCGGCAAGATGAGTGTTACGAACCCACAGCCTTGCTGACTGTACACAAGTTGCCAAATCCACCGAACATTGCCCATGTAACTAAGGCTTCTTAGTAAGAGTATAACACAGTAGCGACTGTAATACAGGAACAGGTAGAATAATTTATCTCTGCTAGGTAGCTGTCACTGTTATATAACAACTACTTGTGAGGCTGTCATACATGTAACAACCTTCCTGGGTTGTCATCACTTGTAACAGCCACTTGTAAAGCATGTTACCTTATATTCTAGGCGCTTAGATTCAGATAAGGTAAGCAAGCTAAAACATAAATAAAAGTTTAATGGATTTTCTGTAGCAAAACCCAAATGTTCCTTTTCTTCATTTATTATAAAATGTTTCCATGTACACTTTCCAAAAATATTATCATCGTAACTATCTCAATGGGCTATGGGTGTTAGAAGCATAGACGACAAGCTTATCTGTGAAGCTTGGGAATCAAGGTCTGTTTCTCTTGAGTTTGGAGTGAAGAGTGAGTGATTACTGGGGGCATGGAGCCGGCTTCTTATGGCTTGACCTAAGGTCTAATAGAGACGTGCCCTACAGTGGAAAGTTAAAAGATCACTTGTTCAATGAAGGGACCACATGATCACTGCTTGATATCTCACTGCTCATGGAAAGTTACAGTGGGTGATGGAGTTGTATAAGACTAACGTAATTAACTCACATTTATATAATACTACTGTCTACAATGAGACGGGGGCTAATACACCCGTTAAAGTATCTGTAAAAGAGAGAGAGTGAAGTAACATTGCGCAGAGAGAAAGGGAAGAAATATTATCAACTAAAGGAGGAGAGATAATGAGACAAAATGCTTTTGATTCCACCCTATCTAACAGTTGGACAGAAGAAGAGCCACCCCAGATATGAGAGCAGTACTCCAAGTTAGGAAGTAGGAATCCCTTATATACTTGAATCAAATGCTCAGGAGTGAAGTAGCTATGCATCTGTACAGCATTCCAAGCTTTCTGGAGGCAACTTTAGCAATGTTGAGGATGTGTGGATTCCATGACATATTAGAGGAAATAGTGAGGCCTATCATATACATCTTAGAATTTGGCAGAATGATTGCGTCCTGAAATGTGATTGGTGGGAGATCACCTAATTTGGAAAGAGTAATTGGTAAATACCGAGTTATATTACTATTACTATGCAATTTAACCAAGTTTCTACCTGCCCATTCAGAGATGCTCATAGATAGATGTAATGATATCAACTCTAGAAACAGATCCAGTTTGAGAATTAGGGAGAAGAGGACAATTTTAAGAAGAGTGAATAGTAGAATCATCAGCGTAAGAATGGACAGAATTAGTCGTGTGTGAAGTAAATCATTGATAAAAAGAAGGAAGAGAGTAGGTGAAAAAACAGAACCCTATGGGACACCACTACTGGAAGAGAAAGAGCAAGAGATCGATCCCTCGACAACAACTGCCATGGATCGGTTCTCAAGGAAGCTATAGAAATTAGAGAACAAAGTGGGGGAGAGAAACCATAAGTGGGAAGTTTAGAAAGCAAAGACTTGTGCCATACCCTGTCAAAATGCTTTGGAGATGTCGAAAGACACGTCGAAAGTCTCCCCATAATCCCTAAGAGAGGATGAACAAAGATGGGAGCAGTAGGTGAGCAGATCACCAGTAGATCTCGCCTAGCGAAAGCCATACTGGTGATCCGACAAAAGAGAATGGCGTTCAAAGTGACGGAGAAAATATGAATTTAAGATAGTTTCGAAATCTTAGAGAGGGATCAATTTAGGGCAAAAAGGCGATAGTTACAGGGATTGGAATGGGCTGAACCAAGGCATGCTTCCAAGAGGAAGGAAAAGTTTCTGTCTTGAGGCAAAGGCGAAAGAGGTGAGCAAGCAAAGGGACCAGAACTTCAGCACACTCCCTCAAAACACGAGTTGGCTATTCCGTCCGGTCTATGTACCTTACTCACATCCAACCTGGATAACACACCAGCAACCCTACGAGTGGAGATTATAGGAAAGTGCATAGGTTCAAGAGGAGGAGCAGGAATAGGAGGGATAGAGTTGGAATCGTCTAAGGTGGAGTTAGAGGAGAATAAGGTGCCAAAGAGATTGGCTTTATCAGGGGCAGAGTTGGCTATAGAGTTATCAGGTCGGAAGAGAGAAGGAAAAGAGGGAATGGAGAAGTTATTACAGTTGTTTTTGGCTTAGGACCACAACGATATACTAGAAGAAGAGTTAGTCAGGACAGCGTTCTTTCTTTTTATAAAATTCCGCTTGGCCTTACGAAGAATGGCCTTACAACGATTCCTAGAAGTAATGAATGAGGAGTGGGTAATAGGAGAAGGCGATAGTTTCATAACTTGATATAGCTTATCTCTCTCCTTACATGCAAGAGAACAGACCCGATCAAACCATGAATGTAAAGTGAGAGTTGTGGGTAGGAGATTGGATAAATGCTCTCAAACCACCCTATATAACCCCAGCAAAGCTGTCAGTACATACCGAGTGGAAAGGCAACATTCATCCCAAGGAAAGTCGGAGAAGAATTCTCGAAAATATTGCCAGTTTGCCCTCCGATAGTGCCATAGTTGGCGTTTAGAGAGAGGTGGGGGAGGTGGTCGTGCCCAGTTTGATTTAATAGAAATAAGATTGTGATCAGAAGACCCTAAGGGGGCAGAAATTGAGTATGAATAGTGTGAGGGGTTATAGTTAAAACAAAGATCAAGAATGTTAGTATGTTGATCGTGTCTGTCAGGAACGCATGTAGGGTGTTTAATTATTTGTTCCAGTTCATTAAGTAAGGAAAAAGAGAGTGCCTCAGCTCCACCCGGGTCATCCCTTGCAGAGCCAAGCCACTCACTCGGCCATTTTTTTAAACACTCGCGGCAATCCCAAACATCGGATTATTATTTAGTAACACGAACGCCTTTACTCGAGAGGGTTAGTACGCCTTATCCAAGATAAATATAAACAAACCAGGTCGATCTGCGTGCCAAAATTTAAGCATAAACATGAGTTGTGGAGATAAAAGTTCCTCTTCAAGGGAGAAGGCAGACACCGCCACCAATTATGCCAGTGTCAGCACCAGCAGGAACTCTTGGATTAACTGATCCATCATCAGGATCACCCGTGACACTACCAGCAACAACAACATCAACATCAAGTCACGGGGGGAGAAAAGAAAGTATGTGAACAAGAGGAATGAATGCTGCAATGCCATTATTAAGGGACAGTACCCAAGAACTGAATGGTGCTATGTTGGAGGCTTTAAAGGCCTTCACAAGTATGAACAATACATTATCAGCTCAATCTGTGCGTAATGTATTTTGAGTAAGCTTTAGAGTTGTTGAGCAGTGGCAAATGTTTTTTTGTTTTTTTTTTACGGGAATTAGCCCACCCCGGCACAGGTCAAACGACCCACAATGGGGCCTGTGGGGAGGGGAGGGGGAGGAGACCAGAAAGAAATTGAAAATAGAGAAGAAAAAGGTTATACTGTGTTAATCTACACCAAAGTGCAATCATAATTCCACCTATGTGGGAAATTTAGCTAAATTATGGAGACTGCTATGAGTGTCATAATTGTTAATGCGTAAACGGTGATCGTTTTCTATCTTTCTGTTTACAGTTTCTTACACTTAATGGAGAATATGAAATATTTTTTCATGTGCTAACATTTATCATTTTTTATTTTATTTTGTGAAAACAAATAGATTTTTTCAACTTATTTTGTGATATAATATCAGATACAATATACAGTACTGTGATACTGTGTATTGTACACATACTTATTGAATTCTTTTTTATCTGTTTCTGTTTTTTTGCGCTAAATGGAGATGTGAAATCACATTATTTATGTTTTAACATTTGTTACTTTTTTTTTGTTCTTTTAGTTATTGTGAAAACAAATTGATTCAACATACTTTTTGCGAGAAATTCATATACAATATATTGTGATACTGTGTATTATATACTCATACTTATTGAGGAATTTTAATCATTCATTTATTTCACATCTCTTTTGTACTTTAATTACAATTTCAATACAGGTACAGTACAGTACTTCTAAAATCTTTCAAAAATGATAATTGCTATTACTGTATTTGCAATTTCAAACTAAGTATGATTACTATTAATTTATATATAGCACTGCACACTGTACAAGTACTGTGCTAAATTTGGTTTTGCTGCTTGTTCTTATTTTGAGGAACTAAAATTGTTTTGCATATAGATTTCTCTGACACTTGCAAACTATTTCAGTATAGTACTTTGAAGCCTTTAAAAATGTGTACATTTATTATTTCAAGCAAAATACTATGCTGCTTGAATTATATAATTTTACATATATTGTACTGTGCTGTACTGTACGGTACTGTATTTTTCTTTGGTCATGCCAGTGTAATCCCTTTTTAATTTAGTTATAAGCAAAATACTGTTTCAAGTTCTACTATGATAATGTTTGGAGGAAATGAATGTGTTATTTAAAGCCAAGTAATTTATTGGGAAATAACCTTGATAAAATCTATTATCTGGAATATTTTTCATTTTTTTACCAAACCAAAAATGCTTCCATTTACCCTTACACTTGCTCTACTTTCAAACAAACTACATTATGCAAATCAAAATGATATATCAATTACTGTGTTCCCTCCAGGGCTTCTAATAGGGATATGAGACCCATCAATGCAGCCAAATACACCAGAAACTCCTGCAATGGTGTGAAATTCGTCTGCAAGGTTTTGTATATTGCCTGATTCTGGAAAGTGGATGTACTGTAATCGTTTGCCATAGCGGTCAAAATAGTTGCAAAGCAACTCCTATGATGATATGCATTACTGTATTACATTTCAAGTTCTTGAGAGAATCACCCCCTATACAGTGCAAAATACTGGTGATATCCCCATTAGCCGGAATAGTTGGTGCAGAGTGCTTTCCAGGACGAAAGATTTCCGGATAACAAGAAGACTCTCAAACCCTGAAAATTCACAAATTCCTAGAATTTTTCCAGTTACTGGTAAAAGTTTCCAAGTTTAAACATTCTCTCATCCTCAGATACCCGGGAAAAAACTTAGAGAGTTTCAGGAAGTTTTCATAAAAAAATAACAGAAAGTGTGTCAGATATTTAACCTCGGAATTTGCCCCATGGCCTGGAAACAAATTGTTTAAGAGATTTTTCAGAATTTTATCAGAAAATCAGCCCGATTTTCAACCTCGAAAACTAATTCACAAACCCGGAATGGAGAGAAATTCTGAGTACGTATTGGAGAATTCTGGGTAATGAAGATATTACTACACTGTAATTATGGCCTGGTGGTATTATTGTACATGGGAGGTGGGTTTAGGTGTTTTCATGGGTGCTGAGTACTGTACAGTGATGATGTCCCCCCTCCCTCTTTTTCTTGCACCACTGCATAACATTCAATAAATACCCAATACTTTTCTAAACAAAGGCCAAAATCCAAGGTTTAGAATTTCGGTCTACAAAGATATCTTTAGTCTACCCTAACTAGGCCAGACCTAATCTAACCTAACCTAACCAAACCTGACCAAACCTAACCTGACCTAACCTAACCTAAACTAACTTAACCTTACCTAACATAAACTAACCTTACCTAACCTAACCTGACCTAACCTAAGCTGACCTAACCTAATCTAAGCTAACTTAACCCAATTATCTTGTACACTGCACACTATAGTAACACCAGAATTTTTTGCCTCGTCCTTCTTGACCTCTTGGCATATGTGGCTCAACTCGTTCAAGAAGTTCATGGATGCATTCCTTGGACAGCCTATACCTCTTGATGATCTTCTCCTCAGAGAGATAAGCAAAAGGATTTTGATGGTCTCCAATAACAATCTTTAATAGCCTCACAGCATCAGCTAGCTCTGCATACCAGAATGCCAGCCTGAAAAATTTAAACAAAATCTAATATCTATTATCTATGTATTGCGGTAACTATTGTATATTAGGTAAATTACTTTTGATAATAGCTTACAAGCTTGTTGCATAGTTATTACTGAGAATTTCCTTAAGAAATTTGTCCATAGTATATTTAACTTTTGTTTATTGTTGTTCAATTGATGTAAGATAGGACTAACATGATTTAAATCGAGTGATTGAAAACATCATTAATCAATTAAGGTATTTTTTTTTCCAACCATGAGTTCAAACATTTCCTCTAAAAAATATTTTGCACAATCTAACCTAAACTTACTGTCACGTGCCTGTGGCGCTCGGGAACTCGCATAGAGTGAGGCATATGTTCACGCCTACATTTCATACAAGCTATTAATAAATTGTTAATTGTACTTATTATATTATTATTGTTCTTAGTTACTTAGGTTAATTATATATTTATGTATGTTATTAATATGCATCATTGTCTTACTCTGTTAAGTCCACTCAATAGTAGTAGTAATTAATTATATAAAATATCCAGCAAATGTCCTGAATCACATGATATGAGACGCTCTCCTCCCCGCGTGGGCACGCTTCAGCAGTAGGGAAAAACCGTGGCATAGGGTAGACGTGTCCATTCGTTCTCTAGCCTTGACCCTTGTCTAGTGCCTTGTCCAGTCTCTGCAATGCCCTAGGGGTATCAGGTATTAGTGACACGTTTAGTTAGTCCTAGGAAGGGATCCTGGTGGTAAGGAATCTCCTGTTTGGTAGGAAATAATCATTTTGTAGTGATTGTTGTATATATATATATATATTTCGTATGTCTGTGTAATATAGTAATGTTAAGTAATATTTGTTTGGTCTAACTCCTTACGGTATATTTTCGCCCTTCCGGCATCACTCTTATTTTATTATACAATTACTTATTCCCTTAAGTTCATGTTTGCTAATCATTACTCCCTTTAGAACATAAATTGAATTAATTAATTATCTTCCCTTTTGTGATTCACTTATTTCAACTGTTCTTACTTATTCAAGTACATTTAGTTGATTAGGTTTTTGGTGGAGATAATTATTGCCGTGTTCCCTATTTGTACCTTTATTTGTTAGTAACTTGGGGTAGTAGGGTGTGTCATAGGAGGGAAGATCAGCTAAAACTAATGGCCCATCACTTTTTTGGTAGATTTTAGTGTATATAAACAGAAAATAATTTCAGTTTCAATATTTTGCAACCTTTTGCTTGGTAAATTTTAGCGTGAAATTTATCGAAAATCTAACGTACAGCTGCATTAGTGCATTACAATTAAATAGTGAACATTGCTTTCTGACTTCATTGTTTAACAACCCAACTAACAATATTTTTTTCTGTTTCAGATTCTGATGCATTTATAAGTTGATAATATTTGCGATGGCTGCTTGTGTCAGGACGAGGAACCAAAAATCCAGCCATCTCAGTCACTATCTTGGGTCTGGGAGAGAGCTCCTGAAGTCGGAGTTGCCTACATTGAGAGATGCTTTGAGATATGGTGTTTTAATCAGGCAAATCAGTGAAAAGAACCAAAGAACTTACACAAACAAAGACATTGCCAGTGATATGACCAAAGCTGTCTTGGCACAGTACACTCTGGCTAACGCTCAGTTCAAGCCTCCAGTCATAACAAGTCAGAAGAAGATTAGTGAGAGACTGCTAGCCAGTTGGGAAAAGGCAAGAGATATCTCTCTTGGGAGAGGAAAACTTGCAGTTAAGGACAGCTTTGCCAAGCAACTGGACCAGTTATTTGACATAATTACTTGCAAGTGCCCAATTGTTCTCTGTCCTGAGTTTGGATGCGATCGTGACTGTAAATCCGAGGCCCACATCTCCTGTATTTGCAAGCGTGAACTGAAGATTCCTGTGATCGAACTGGCATTTGTCAAAGCACAGAGAGAGAAGACTGGCAGTATAGGGGCTTTCATGATTTCTAGCCAAGATATTCCGGAGTCCAAGAGACAGGAGGCTGCCACAGAGAGACAGAAGAGGAGAAGAGTTGCCGAGGAAAAGAAACTTGAGAAGGCCCAGGGTGAGGTAAAAAAGGCCGATGATTGGAGTCAAGCTGATTCAGAGTTTAATGACTTCCCCATGGCTGATCCGAGTGCTGACCAGGAGAATGGTGACTTTTTCCCTAACCCAGAAAATAATGATCCCAAACCTTCCAGGCATAACATTCGAAATAGGAAAGATATCCCGAGCATAGCTCTGGCCAGCATGCGACACCACACTAGTCTCAGAGGAACTGCAGAGATAGCAACAGCTGCCTGGATTGACGGTGGTTTGATAACACCTGATGATGTTCACCTGGTGATAGATCATAACAAAGTAAGGAGAGCTCAGGAGAAACTTGTCAGTAACCTAGAAGAGGAGTTTGATAAGGGGATAAGAGAAAATGGAATCAATTGTCTGTTCTTTGATGGGAGAAGGGATGACACTAAAGTGTTCATGAAAGTTGGAGATTCTGACAAGTTGTTCCCTGCCATGGTGAAGGAGGAACACTACTCCTGCTGCAGTGAACCAGGAGGGAAGTATTTGTGGCATTTCACTCCAGAGAAAGATGACATCAGGAAACCAGCTGAGATAGTGGCAGATAACATTGTGAACTGGCTCAGAGAGAGGAACGTAGACCAGACCCTGCAGGCCATTGGAGGGGACAGCACCAACACGAACACAGGGTGGCAAGGGGGGGGGGGGGGTCATACAGTGGATAGAGCGGAAGATTGGGAGGAAGCTGGTCTGGATTGTTTGTGACCTCCACACCAACGAGTTGCCACTCAGACATCTGATCCAGGAGCTGGATGGCAAGACTCTTTCAAACAACAGATGGTCTGGCCCTCTTGGCAAGATGCTGGACTCTGCCACTGAGTTAGAAATAAATCCGAGCTTTGAAAAAATCACAGTTGGCCCTCCACTCGTTGAGCTTGCACATACTGTCATTGACGACGTGAGTACTGACCAGTACTATGGTTACATGATTTGCAGTGCCATCAAAACTGGGGTCATGCCTGATAGACTTGCTTACCTGCAGATAGGTCCAGTCTCACATTCTAGGTGGCTCACAACGGCTCTCAGGTTCTGCAGAATTTGGGTCACTCATCATAAACTGAAAGGGAACCAGCTTCACAACCTGAGACTTATTGTCCAATTCATCCTGAGTGTCTACTTGCCAAATTGGTTCAACACCAAGGTCAAGTCATCGTTCTCCGAAGGTCCGAGGCATGTTCTCTTCCAGCTTGAGCTCCTGAGGAGTCAGCCAAGGAAGGTTGTTCAGATTGTGGAGCAGACTGTGAGGAGATCTTCCTGGTATGCTCATCCCGAGGCAGTTCTGCAGACAATGCTCTGCAGTAAGGATGAGGAGGAGAGAAGAGTGGCAGTCAAAAAGATCTTGGATATGAGACTTATGAGAGGATCTGGGCATGACGAATCAGTTGGTGACAATTCCTTCAGGGTAAGGAAGACTCCTGAAGTCAATCTAGGTGCCAAGACCCTCCCTGATATCATAGATCTGGATAACATCCAGGCTGGCAGTGGGCCCCCTCTTACCTGCAGCCTCACCAATGTTCAAGTCAGAGCTTTCCTGTACAACCCCATGCATGTCCCTGCCTGGCCCTCACACACCCAGAGTATAGAGCGTTGTGTTCAGCAAGTGAGCGAGGCCAGCAGTCATGTGTACAGCCAGGAGAGGAGGGAAGGCTACATCCGAGCTCAGGTGGTCAGCAGGGAGGTGATGAGTAGAAACAGAAGCAAGAAAGACATGTTCTCTATGGTGTGCAGCAACACCGGGTCGTAGTAGTAAAACCGGTTTTTGCATTTGATGATTTTGTTTTCTAAAGGAATATTAAATTTAATAAATGTGTCAAGATCATTCGTTTCACTATTCTGGATCATTTTCATCCTAATAAATTAACCTGATACATTTACCTTACTTTAAATAAGCTATTTAGTGGTGTTGGTAAAAGGGTGGGAATACTGAATTTTCATAAGATTTCAAGTCAAAATTTACCAAGCAAAAAATGAAAACTTTTCAAATCTGAAGATATCACATGATTCTGCACAAAGAACTACATCATTAATACCATGGGCCGATTTTTCAAACTCAAAAAAAAAAAATTCGCCTCCGTATGACACACCCTATTGGGGTAGGATTCACTCCCCAAGTATAAAGGGTAGTGGGATCGCGACACTTACAAACATTGGTACTTTTAGTGCCTAAACACAATCGGTACAACAACCCAAACAGTGATATATATGAGAAGAAATTTTTTCCAATCAGCGTGGATCACAGGTGACACTGTTGTAAACTATTACCACAGCAATAATCCTACTACATTTGGCTCATCTTAGGTCTTTCCTATATAATATATTGGCTCATTGGAAATGACATTATATCTATCACAAACAAAAGTGCATTACTTACCATACTTGAAGCTGTAAGAGGATGATTGTAAGAATGCAATGCTTGATAAAATTGGAGAAGGGCGCTTGGGGAGACGAAAAATATTCTGGGTTAAAGGTAAAACATTACGGGGTACATGGCAGTCTCTTAAAAATATATGCATTTCCGTTGGAACCGGTTATTAGGACATTTAAATATTTGTTTTCTCTATTATCTCATTTTAATTTACATATATTGTATTTCAGAGACCTTTTCTATTCATATATAAATAGTTTCAACACTCGAGATAAGTCTTTCGGGTGCCTACCCACACCCGAGGACTTATCCCGAACTTTCCAATAATATTGTCGGATTACTAAATGGTAACCCGATAAAATTTGGTTTAAAAAATTAATTGCGGCTCAGAGGGCGCTTTCGGAATGCTGCACTAATAAGTAACCCGCAGACATTCCATCACCACAACACTCCGAGACTTACAGCACACGAGAATCAGGTGAAAAAAATAATAATCATATGCATAACTAGTTGTAATATTGGTGACCTCTGTGCCATAACTCTCATAATCCGAGACATTATGAAGTGAAATTTAAAAACTGAAAGCAGCAGTAGACAGGAAACAAGGCAAGTTCATGCCATTTCAAAGTTCGTAAGACGTTTCTTCCTGTGCTCGTGTGCTATGAGTCTCGGAGTGTTGTGGTGGTGGAATGTGAACCTCACCATCGGAGTGCCTCTTTACCACATTGCTGAACTAGTCTGAGCCAGATCACCCAGCCTTACCTCAACCCTGGCCTCAGCGAACACCCAGCCAGGAGGGGTGTCGAAACTTTGGATTGTGAATGTACTGTACAATGAAATCTCCTAGGTAGAGGATCTCGGTGTTGGGGTGTGTGGATAGCAACGACTCATGGCAAGAAGTGAGAAAGTCAAAGAGTTCTAAATAGTTGGTAGAGTTAGGAGAAAAGTATAGGAAACAAAGGAAAATGGTCAAATTTGATAGTGATATTTTAAGCCAGATGAGATCATAAAGAGAAGATTCAAGATCTGTGATTCGAGCTATAGGTGTACAGTCTCGTTCAAGAGTCTTCGAACACTGCTGGAGACAGCTGGCAACTAAAGGCCGTTTGTTTACTATACTACGTAGTAAAAATTATGAATGAGTGTAAAAGTGATCGGTGATTAGTTACTTAGTTCCCCGTTGCTTAATTAATGGTTGGGCTTTGTTGTTTCGCATTATATTATGCCTTTCTGCTAGTATATACTGTTAATTTGATTTTAAAATGGATAGAGCAATGAGCCAACCTATATGAATTTATATTTAGATAAATAAACATAATTAAAAATCGGTAAGTATGTTAAAGAACATCATGCATTGGGCACAGCTGTGTGCAGGCTGTTTATGAGGTTGCCTGTTTATCATTAATTTATACTAATATTGTCTTCAAACGTTTAATCCATTTCGCGTAATTAATCCAGTTGTATGTAACCGGTGCTAAGCAAAACTTCTTTCTAAAGACGCTCATTTCTTGCAACTCTAACTGCTGTTTTACTTATCTGTGTGTGCGTGTGTGTATGTGTGTGTGTGTGTGTGTGTCAGTCTGTGTCTGTATTTAATAATGACGTTGTTCAATTGAAGGTGATGGTAAATTATCTTACGAACCATCCCTCTGATGGTGTGAATTAGTACTGTAGCATATGCCTAATACTTTTACAAGCCATTATCTAGCAATATTGTAAGCAGCAAATGGCATTTCTTTCGTTGAGTGACTCTTTGCGCCCCCCCCCCCCCCTAAATCCTTGTTTCTGACTTGTGTCGATTACGTCACGTTTAGTCTGGTGTCTTTAAAAAAAATAATAATTTTTTCCAAAAATGTGTATGATGTATTATAAATTTGTATCTTATTTATATGTTTAATCATTTATTTTTTATAAATGCATAACAAATATAAATATAACGCTGACGTTATTGGCGGGAAGGTGGGGGAGACAGAAGTGTTGTCAGTGTTGACTACCCTTCCACTCCCTCAATTGTAGAAGGACCCTGCCAACATGGAATACCACACGCAGAAAATCACTGAACGTGGAAGAATAATAGGCATGAAAGAGGCTGGGTTTTCACCCACTGAAATTGCACGAGAACTGGGTTTTTCTCGGTCAACTGTATATTATTGGATTAAGCGATGGGAGGAGGAGGGAAGTTTAAAGGACCACCACAGGACGGGAATGCCGCGCAGAACAACACTTGCACAAGTTGAAGCCATCCGGAATTTCGCTGAGGCCAACCCCTTCAAGACTTCATTTTCAATAAGAGAGGATCTACAATTAAATATTTCCCCTTTAACAATCAGGCGAAGACTTCACGAAGGTGGCATTCACCATAGAACTCCCGCCACCAAGGAGAAGTTAAATAAGCGACATCGCGAGGGCAGGTTGCAGTTTGCTCGACGGTATGCTGAAGAAGGCATAGATTTTTGGGGAATAGTAATATTCACTGACGAAAAAATTTCTCATCTACCTCTCACGGAAGGTTGGAGGAGGAACAACACCCGATATGCTAGACAGCATATTTATGAGGAAGCAAGGAGTGGGCATGTGACTTGCAATGTTTGGGGATGGATATATTTGAACGGAGTTGGAGAGCTGACTGACATAGAAGGAAGATTCACAGCTGAACAGTATTTAGAAATGCTCGAAGAAGTTATGCTTCCCTTGGTGCGTGCATATGCTTTCCCGTTTCCCGAAAACATCATTTTCATGCAAGATAGGTGTCCTATCCATACCGCACGGATTGTAACGCGGTGGTTTGCAGAACAAAGAAATGTGCAAGTTTTAGACTGGCCAAGTAAAGGTTGTGACATGAACCCTATAGAGAACGTTTGGGGCAATATTGTGAACGTGTGGGAGCCAGCTGAAGAGAGAACCAGGGTGCAGCTACAGGAACATACACACCGTGAGTGGAAGGTCCTGAGGCGGACACCGCAACTGATACACAATCACGTCGCCTCCGTTCCCAACAGGCTGCAGCAAGTAATCGAGAATGAAGGTGGCTGGACTAAATATTAATGTATCAGAAATAATTTTCCTATGTAATCAAAGTCACATACTGAATGCATCTGAATATCTGTTAAATTGTATAATAAATGTAAAGAAAACAATCTTCTTCTAATATCCCCACTTGTGCAGTATGTATTCAGGATGATTTAAGTCAAACAAATCCAAGCATTATACTTATAATTATTATGAAAGAGTACAGTATCATATATGATAAATATATTGCATGTGAAATAATTACTATATCTACCACGTTAGTTTTTAGTTTAACAAATTTATTGGCAAAGCTTGTAGGACAGTTTGCCTATTCTGAGTAATTCAGTCAGGTTTTGACACTGAGGGTGGTCTCACTTCTCACTGCCACGCAGGACAGAGGTTCATACACAAAGAAATACAACATACGGTATTCATTAACAGCTATATATATAGTATATAGAGGTCAGATTCATGTGGGTAATGTCACTGCTCACTGCCATGAATGTAAAAGTGATCGGTGATTGGTTACTTAGTTCCCCGTTGCTTAATTAATGGTTGGGCTTTGTTGTCTTGTATTATATTATGCTTCTCTGCTGGTATATACTATTAATTTGATTGTAAAATGGATAGAGCAATGAGCCAACCTATATGAAATGATATTTAGATAAATAAACATCAGTAAAAATCGGTATGTTAAAGAACGTCATGCATCGGGCACAGCTTTGTGCAGGTTGTTTATGAAGTTGCCTGTTTATCATTAATTTATACTAATATTAACTTCAAACGTTTAATCCATTTCGATTAATTAATCCAGTCGAAAGTAACCGATGCTAAACAGATTTCTTTCTAAAGACGCTGATTTCATGTAACGCAAACTGCTATTTTAATTCGCGGTGGGATTAAACAGAATCATCGGTTCGCTGCTACTTCTAGTAAGTGTGTGCGTGTGTGCCTTAGCCTGTGTGTGTGTGTGTGTTAATGGTTGTCTGTGAAAACAGTTGTATAAATGAAACAGTATTAATTAGTTTATTTAATGAAATAATTCATTTGACATTCCCTGTGAGGCACTGGAAAGAGAAATTTATATATAATGTTTTATTTTTATCTATTTATTTATGTTTAAATTATATTTCATTAAATGGATACTACACAGTTTTTACGAAATGAAAAACTTTCCAATGAGATCCTCCGATGAACCAGTTTAAAAACAAGGTTTTTTGCGGACAAACAAGCAATAATCGAAAATAATGTCATTTGAAATATTTAAACTAAGTCTACTTAGAGGACAACCGCATTAGCTACACCTACAGTACGAGATTTCATTAATTAATGTAATAATTTTTTTATAATTAATAAAAACAGCAAGGGACTCGGTTGAAATCCACTTTCTTCATGAGAGTATGTCTATGCAAGTGTACGTGAGTGTTAGAGCATCATTGTAAGTTATGAAATAATTGTGGGGTAACGTTGTAACATAGTTTTGTATTTTGGCAAAGATTTCTTCCCATTTGTTATAATAACTGAAAAGAGAAAAATATATACAAATACAGCCATTACAGTTGTTACCGCCACAGTAGGATAAACTAGAAGAGAGGGAGAAAGAGAGGGATAGAGAGAGAGAAAAGGAGACATGAGAGAGCCAGAGTGTTGACCACGAACTTTGCTGAGGTGTTAAATGTGAAACAGATGGGCCTCGCCTCGGGCTGACTCCCTCCTTGTGGGGTTCAGAAGATAGTCTCTAGCCGTCCAGTGAGTTAACAAGTCAGGGAGCTAATAAGTCCTACATTAGACCCGAAACACATAAGTTTTTATATGGTTTATCACCCCACTCTACTCAAATAAAGAACAATCGAGTCCTAAGTGTTAGGTTCTGAATAATAAGTTCTATATACAGGAGAGAACACAAACACCTGTATAGTTTTGTAGGTTCGGTTTACTGGATAAGAGTATGTACACAAAGGAGAGCAGCACTCTCTCTTGACTAGGCTCCCGGTCAACTGCTATAGACGACGTATGGCAAGTGATACATTAGCAGCTTCCATACGTCGCCAGGCATATTAATTAAGCATGTGGGACATGGTAATAACATTGCCACACGCTGCTAGCTACATAAATGGAGCACATACATAATATGCATACATAATATATAATCCAGCATACATAATATACATACACCTCCCTCCCCCCTATACGCTCATAGCAAAGTCTTGAGCGGACCTTTTCTTTTGGATCCGTTCTGAGCGTCGAGGGACTTCATCACTGGGAAGGGTATGGGACTCAACACTGGTGGCGGGGCCAGCAGAAGGCATTGTTATGGGGCAGAGAAAACGGCGGTTCCTCCACCACACACGACCACTGGGTAACCGCACCTGGTAGTCCCGTGACCTGCCGAGACCCATAACTACGCCTACTTTGTCCCAACGTAGGGAGGTCGGGTCCTGAACACGGACTTGAGTGCCGACACTCAACCTGGGGAGAGAACGGGCGTGGTCATTGTAGCGGGCGACGACGTCCTGAACACGTTCGGCGGCTCGGCGATCACAATCCTCTGTCTTGGCCTGCCACTCCTTGGAGAAGGATTGAGGGTGAGCAGGGACACAAGAACGGAGGGGGCGTCCATACAAAACCTGGGCAGGGGAGCGTCCGGTGTAGTTAGGTGCGTTGCGGAGTTCAAGAAGACCCCTGTCGAAGGCCTCGCAGTCAATGTTCCCAGAAGGGGCCACCTTAAGGATGAGGTGCTTCAGGGATTTGACAGCAGCCTCAGCGTGGCCGTTGGACTGCGGGTAATGGGGCGATGACAACACATGCCGGACTCCCCATCGGTCGAGGAACACAGCAAAGTCCCGGCTTGTGAACTGAGGCCCTCCGTCGGTTCGCAGGCGTACAGGAACGCCCACGTCACGGAAGTAGTGGCGGAACTTGCTGATGGTGGCGGCAGACGTCGTGTCATTACCGCACTTGATGACAACCGGCCAACCAGAGAGACGGTCGACGATAACGAGGAAGGACTTTCCTGACACACAGAAGAAGTCGGCCGACACAGACTCAAAGGGGCGGGTGGGGTTGTCGTCACTCATAAAGGGTTCCTGCTGCTGGCTGGGTTGTAATACTTGGCAGGGCTCACACGCACGGACAACATTGGAGATGTCGGAGTTGATGCCGGGCCAGAACACAGTCTGTCGTGCACGTCGTTTGGTGGCCTCAGCTCCACGGTGACTGTCGTGAAGGCGGGCCAAGGCGTGGGGACGTGTTGCAGCAGGGACAACTACACGTGCTCCGTACAGAACAAGGTCTCTGTCGCAGTAGAGTTCATCGCGGAGTTTCCAATACGGGAGCAGGGTGTTGTGAAGATCGTAGCGGTTGCTAGGAAATCCATTCCTCACACACTCGACGAGTCGGACATAGGAAGGGTCATCTCGGGCCGCTGTTCGAAGGTCCTCCATTGCCTTGTCGTCATCTGGTGACAGGTCCGAACGAAGGGATTGGACGGCATGGAGAGTGACCACAGTCCTGACGGAAAGAGCGAGGTCGGCGTCGAGTACATGGTCTTCTGGAGTAGGGCGGCTGACAGGGGAGCGGGATAAGGCATCAGGGATGCAGAGCTCCTTGCCAGCACGCCACACTGCAGTGAAGATGTACGCCGAGAGCTTCTCTTTCAGACGCTGGAGGCGAGGGTTCTCAACGGCGTCTAGCGTGTAGTGGTTGAGGATCGGGACAAGCGGGCGATGGTCGGTCACTAGGTGAAAGTATTGCAGGCCTATGAGGTAAAACCTGCACTTGGACATCGCCCAAACCGCAGCCAACAGCTCCAACTCAATAGTGGCGTAGCGCGTCTCAGTGTCAGAGAGGAAACGCGAGCCACACTGGACGAGCCGGAACTGCCCTCCACCATGATCCTGCAGTAGGGCGTATCCCACGCCATACAAGCGTGAGGCATCTGTCTGCAGAACTGTCGGCAAGGCTGGTTCAAACGTGGCGAGGACAGGTGGACGAGACAGGGCCTGTTTCACTTGCTGGAAGGCCTTGTCGTGGTCGGGGGTCCACAGGAATGTCCTCTTGGGGCTCATCAGGGGGCGAAGTGGTTGAGCAGCTGCGGAGATGTCCGACGAAAACTCTGCTAACTGGTTGACGAGACCGATGAAGGACCTCAAGTCGGTCAGGTTAGCAGGGGTGGGAAAATCCGTAATGGCGCGGACCTTTTCCGGGTCAGCTGCGATACCATTCCCTGAGAGGGTGTACCCACAAAAGTCAACTGAAGAGCTGGCCAGAACAAACTTGTCGGCATTTAGGGTAATGCCGTGCTTCCGGCACCTGTTGAGTACCTCGTAGATACGGCAGAGGTGATCCATATAATCCTCGTCGTACACGAGTATGTCGTCGACCACTTTCACGCAGTTTGCCAGACCTTGTAGAGCCATATCACCTCGAAGACAGAAAGCGTCTCCTGTAGCGGCGAATCCCATGGGGCGACGGCAATAACTGTAACGTCCATGCGGGGTGATGAAAGTTGTGAGTGGTCGGTCTTCTTCGGCAAGCTCTATCTGCCAGTATCCACACAGGGCGTCCATCGTCGTGAAGAAGCGTGCCTTCGGGTTCACGCTGCGTATGGCTGCAAAGGGCGTGGGAGAAGGGTGCGCAGGACGAGACACCTGGTTGTTGAGCTTGGAAAGGTCAGTGGTGATCCGAACACCACCTTTAGGTTTTGCGACGACAACCATCGGGTGACACCATGGAGACGGGTCATCGCCGGTTGGTACAATAATTTCTTGGGCGACCATGGAGTCCAGCTCGTTTTTGACCGCCTCGCGGAAGGCCAGGGGAACCAGTCGAGGGGTGTAAATAGCGAATGGCTTCGCGTCGTCCCTCAGGTGGATCCTCATGGGGGGGCCTGCCATCTTCTTGAGAGGCTTGGATTCCAGAGCGGACTTGGTCACCAGAACGTCGCTGAATTCCTTCAGGAAGTACTTCCGAGCATCCGAAGGAGAGGTGTCACTGGCAAGAGGCAGGGGTAGGGCGGCAGTAGGGTCGTTGCTGCTCCCTTTTTGCACCCTGTTGGCGTGTTTTACCTCAAGAATAGGTTTGGGGAAGTCCTGGGAGATGATGGCCAACTCCTGACAATGTCTGTAGGACAGCAAAGGAGTCTGGACACCGTTATGCACATCAATCCAGGCTTGACACGACCTGTTGCCAAAGGTGACTTGTGCTTGGAGTGAACCCAGGGCCGGGGTCATCTGTGAACCATCTGCTATAAAGCGGAGATCCTTGGGGGGCGGTCCTAGATCACTTGGAGAGAGCCCCAAGCCTTGCAAATGCTGGGGACCGATGACTGTAGCATCAGCGCCGGTGTCGGGCAACATCTGAAGACGGGATGACACACCGCCGTAGGTCACAATGACACTGATATACTGAGGGACTTTGGTCCTGGGACGCTGGGGGGAGCACACATTCCTAATGTGGCTCGAGCGTTGTCAAGAGTCGTCGTACCTCTGATTGGAAGACTGTGGGCGGCCCTCTCTGGTGGAGGGGGGCTGAAGCTTCCGCCGACGCGGTCCCTTGGGTATGTTGGAAGGGCAACACTTGTCATAGTGGCCCAGACGACCACACACATTGCACTGGACGCGTTTGGCTGGGCACCGTACTGTGAGTGACCAGTGGCCCTTACGGTCACAACTGTTGCAGGTAGACTGAGCAGCTGGACACACCTGTGTTCCGTGCTGCTTACCACAGTTGTTGCAAAATAAACCGGGCGTGGACGTGGTGGGCGAAGGCGTAGGAACAGACTTCTTGTCCTTTTTGTACCGGGACACAGCGCGTACAGCTGTAGGGGGAGCGCGGATGGCAGAGGTGGCACACCTGGCAGCCTCATAGGAGCGACATATCGTCGACACATCCTTAAGAGAAGAGGAAGAGTCGAGGGAGGTGAGGCGTTGGACAAGTTCCTCGTCCTTAACACCCATCAGGATCACCTGCTTCAACTGGGTCTCCTCGCACTGCTGGTGGTGGCCTGGACATATATCTACCTCTTCCGAGGCTCTCTTAAGACGCACGTAAAAGGCATCAAAAGACTCACCCTCCAACTGTCTGCAGCTAAACAATTCCCTCCTGCGCAGAGCTTCATTCTGCTGTCCTTTGATGTGCCGTTGTAGAACGTCCAGTACCTCCTCTACAGACAGCAAAGAGGTTGGGGGTACCTGCAACGTATGTTCTAAGACACGCTGAATTTCCAAGGACAGGCACATACGCAGCTGGATGAGTTGTTTAGGCTGTGACAAACTCTGGAGATCCACCATTGTAGAATAATCAGTCCACCGTCGCCGCCATTCACGAAAAGTCTGGAAAGTCTCATCAGGCTTCAAGATGGGCGGCGTTTGAGCTGCTGCTTTAGGTGGGGCTGGGGGGCGTGAAGGAAGCATGGATGAGGTATCTGAACCAGTCAGTACCGAGGCAGTGTTAGAGCCAGGGGCTTGGTTAACAGTGAGGCGAGATATCAAGGCTTCAAACCGTTCACTGTCTTCCAATCTCCGTTGGTTGTCTCGTTCTGCCTCTGCTTGCCTTCTGTGCTCATCCGCCAAACGTCTGTGGGCTTCATCCTCGCGTTTCTCATCTCTCATAAACTTCAGTAAAGCAATTATCTCTGGAGACAACGCTGAATATTGAGGTGAGGGACTGCGCGATGTGGGGGCTGGAGCGTCGTGGCCGGCCTGGTCATCCATCTCTGCGGGGCTATCACCCGCCTGAGTCATCCAGACGTTGGGTCCACGGCTACGTAAGGCGTGAGACATAACTACTTCCTCTGTGTACTATGTCTTAAATCAGTGTTGACCGGTCAGCCCGTCGTATCAACAAGATTTCAGACAAAAAATTAATTAAATACACAGATAAGTAGGTTATATATATAAAATATATATAAGGAAGCCGCGCGGTCAGCGAGTGTTAGTACGTGTATGTGTGTGAGTGTGTCCCGGGCCGGCAAAGCGTCTCGCCCCAGCTGTGAGGGGGGGGGTGGAGGCGGTGCTGTGAGGGGGAGGAGGGAGAGGCGCGGCGACTCCCAGTCAGTCTAGTTACCCTCAGGACGCGGTCAGAGACGGGTGCACTGAACTTTACTCCTTACAAATGCCCAGAACGTGCCGTATACCTTGGGAATCCCTTAGAACAAGGTCACACATGAATGGCACGAACACACAATGCACTAAACACTTCACAGAAAATCACTGACACTGCTCAAAGTTGCTAAATTCTTCGAGGAGAGGTGACGCGCGCGGGAGTTGACCCAAGGCTTGACCCAAGACGGGAGGGGACCCTAGCCGGCTTTCTACAAACTTTGCACTATCACTCATAATTATCCAGTAAGATCGGATCACTGCGCCATGTTAGGTTCTGAATAATAAGTTCTATATACAGGAGAGAACACAAACACCTGTATAGTTTTGTAGGTTCGGTTTACTGGATAAGAGTATGTACACAAAGGAGAGCAGCACTCTCTCTTGACTAGGCTCCCGGTCAACTGCTATAGACGACGTATGGCAAGTGATACATTAGCAGCTTCCATACGTCGCCAGGCACATTAATTAAGCATGTGGGACATGGTAATAACATTGCCACACGCTGCTAGCTACATAAATGGAGCACATACATAATATGCATACATAATATATAATCCAGCATACATAATATACATACACTAAGGGCAAGGGTCTCATTATCCCACAGTAGCTCATTGGGCGATTACAACAGTAAATGTTATCCAAGAATACATAAATATATTGTGAAAGGCATGACATGAACTTATTAAATATGAGATTATGAGATTGAAATATGAAAGATTAATTTCCTCGTCACAGGTGCCTTCAAGAGCCGGATCCGACAGCTGTAATGGATACAATGCAATACAATACATATGCTACCGCATTAGCTACACCTACAGTATGAGATTTCATTAATTAATGTGTATTACCAGATCATGGTGTGGACTGGAAAGGAGAGTGACATGAATGCAGTGGATTGGGCATTAGGGTGTGTCATACGGACGCGAATTTTTTTTTTTTTGAGTTTGAAAAATCGGCCCATGGTATTAATGATGTAGTTCTATGTGCAGAATCATGTGATATCTTCAGATTTGAAAAGTTTTTATTTTTTGCTAGGTAAATTTTAACTTGAAATCTTATGAAAATTCAGTATTCCCACCCTTTTACCAACACCACTAAATAGCTTATTTAAAGTAAAGTAAATGTATCAGGTTAATTTATTAGGATGAAAATGATCCAGAATAGTGAAACGAATGATCTTGACACATTTATTAAATTTAATATTCCTTTAGAAAACAAAATCATCAAATACAAAAACCTGTTTTACTACTACGACCCGGTGTTGCTGCACACCATAGAGAACATGTCTTTCTTGCTTCTGTTTCTACTCATCACCTCCCTGCTGACCACCTAAGCTCGGATGTAGCCTTCCCTCCTCTCCTGGCTGTACACGTGACTGCTGGCCTCGCTCACTTGCTGTACACAACGCTCTATACTCTGGGTGTGCGAGGGCCAGGCAGGGACATACATGGGGTTGTCCAGGAAAGCTCTGATTTGAACATTGGTGAGGCTGCAGGTAAGAGGGGGCTCACTGCCAGCCCGGATGTTATCCAGATCTATGAGATCAGTGAGGGTCTTGGCACCTAGTTTGACTTCAGGAGTCTTCCTGACCCTGAAGGAATCGTCACCAACTGATTCGTCATGCCCAGATCCTCTCATAAGTCTCATATCCAAGATCTTTTTGACTGCCACTCTTCTCTCCTCCTCATCCTTACTGCAGAGCATTGTCTGCAGAACTGCCTCGGGATGAGCATACCAGGAAGATCTCCTCACAGTCTGCTCCACAATCTCAACAACCTTCCTTGGCTGACTCCTCAGGAGCTCAAGCTGGAAGAGAACATGCCTCGGACCTTCGGAGAACGATGACTTGACCTTGGTGTTGAACCAATTTGGCAAGTAGACACTCACGATGAAATGGACAATAAGTCTCAGGTTGTGAAGCTGGTTCCCTTTCAGTTTATGATGAGCGACCCAAATTCTGCAGAACCTGAGAGCCGTTGTGAGCCACCTAGAATGTGAGAGTGGACCTATCTACAGGTAAGCAAGTCTATCAGGCATGACCCCAGTTCTGATGGCACTGCAAATCATGTAACCATAGTACTGGTCAGTACTCACGTCGTCAATGACAGTATGTGCAAGCTCAACGAGTGGAGGGCCAACTGTGATTTTTTCAAAGCTCGGATTTATTTCTAACTCAGTGGCAGAGTCCAGCATCTTGCCAAGAGGACCAGACCATCTGTTGTTTGAAAGAGTCTTGCCATCCAGCTCCTGGATCAGATGTCTGAGTGGCAACTCGTTGGTGTGGAGGTCACAAACAATCCAGACCAGCTTCCTCCCAATCTGCCGCTCTATCCACTGTATGACCCCCCCTTGCCACCCTGTGTTCGTGTTGGTGCTGTCCCCTCCAATGGCCTGCAGGGTCTGGTCTACGTTCCTCTCTCTGAGCCAGTTCACAATGTTGTCTGCCACTATCTCAGCTGGTTTCCTGATGTCATCTTTCTCTGGAGTGAAATGCCACAAATACTTCCCTCCTGTTCACTGCAGCAGGAGTAGTGTTCCTCCTTCACCATGGCAGGGAACAACTTGTCAGAATCTCCAACTTTCATGAACACTTTAGTGTCATCCCTTCTCCCATCAAAGAACAAACAATTGATTCCATTTTCTCTTATCCCCTTATCAAACTCCTCTTCTAGGTTACTGACAAGTTTCTCCTGAGCTCTCCTTACTTTGTTATGATCTATCACCAGGTGAACATCATCAGGTGTTATCAAACCACCGTCAATCCAGGCAGCTGTTGCTATCTCTGCAGTTTCTCTGAGACCAGTGTGTTGTCGCATGCTGGCCAGAGCTATGCTCGGGATATCTTTCCTATTTCGAATGTTATGCCTGGAAGGTTTGGGATCATTATTTTCTGGGTTAGGGACAAAGTCACCATTCTCCTGGTCAGCACTCGGATCAGCCATGGGGAAGTCATTAAATTCTGAATCAGCTTGACTCCAATCATCGGCCTTTTTTACCTCACCCTGGGCCTTCTCAAGTATCTTTTCCTCGGCAACTCTTCTCCTCTTCTGTCTCTCTGTGGCAGCCTCCTGTCTCTTGGACTCCGGAATATCTTGGCTAGAAATCATGAAAGCCCCTATACTGCCAGTATTCTCTCTCTGTGCTTTGACAAATGCCAGTTCGATCACAGGAATCTTCAGTTCACGCTTGCAAATACAGGAGATGTGGGCCTCGGATTTACAGTCATGATCGCATCCAAACTCAGGACAGAGAACAATTGGGCACTTGCAAGTAATTATGTCAAATAACTGGTCCAGTTGCTTGGCAAAGCTGTCCTTAACTGCAAGTTTTCCTCTCCCAAGAGAGATATCTCTTGCCTTTTCCCAACTGGCTAGCAGTCTCTCACTACTCTTCTTCTGACTTGTTATGACTGGAGGCTTGAACTGAGCGTTAGCCAGAGTGTACTGTGCCAAGACAGCTTTGGTCATATCACTGGCAATGTCTTTGTTTGTGTAAGTTCTTTGGTTCTTTTCACTGATTTGCCTGATTAAAACACCGTATCTCAAAGCATCTCTCAATATAGGCAACTCCGACTTCAGGAGCTCTCTCCCAGACCCAAGATAGTGACTGAGATGGCTGGATTTTTGGTTCCTCGTCCTGACACAAGCAGCCATCGCAAATATTATCAACTTATAAATGCATCAGAATCTGAAACAGAAAAAAATATTGTTAGTTGGGTTGTTAAACAATGAAGTCAGAAAGCAATGTTCACTATTTAATTGTAATGCACTAATGCAGCTGTACGTTAGATTTTCGATAAATTTCACGCTAAAATTTACCTAGCAAAAGGTTGCAAAATATTGAAACTGAAATTATTTTCTGTTTATATTCACTAAAATCTACCAAAAAAGTGATGGGCCATTAGTTTTAGCTGATCTTCCCTCCTATGACACACCCTATTGGACATGGAAACTGGAGGACAATCAGTTTGTGCCAGTTATGACCAAGAAAACTGCTGTGCCAGAAAGCCTCCTGCAGATGGTCCACTGTAATTGTACAACTGCCTGCCGAACACGTTGTAGTTGCAGAGGATACTGACTGCCATGCACACCCGCTTGTGGACCACGCCAAATTGAAAACTGTGAGAATCCACATAATCAACCTTTACAGGAGGAAGAGTGTGACTGTGACTATTTGTAAACCTGGTTCAGATCAAAGGCATTTTTCAGAAATATATATTATGGGATTTGTGCTAACTTTTTACCAGTAATCACTACACCATGTTAAATATGCTAATTGGTTTCCTAGATGCCCAAAACAAGGGGTCAGGCACCAGAATTACCTGTCTAGGATGAATATTGATGGAGTCATTGGCATTTTCATAGTTTGGTGGCCATATTGGTCCTCCATCTTAAATTATGTAATTATGTAATGACTTCACTATAATTTAGATATGCTAATTGGATTCCTAGATCCCCAAAACATGGGGTTAGACAACGAAATTACTTGTCTAAGATGAATTAGAAAGAGTAATGGGCATTTTCATAGCTTGGCGGCCATATTGGTCCTCCATCTTAAATTATGTAATTATGTAATGACTTCACTATAATTTAGATATGCTAATTGGATTCCTAGATCCCAAAAACATGGGGTTTGGCACCAAAATTACTTGTCTAGGATGAATAATGAAGGAGAAACGGGCATTTTAAGGAACTGGTGGCTAACTTCGACGCCATCTTGAAAATTAGACCTTTTTCGTTATCAGACTGTGGTAGACTTTTGATGTTATTAAGCATACCTGATACTGCAAAAAACAGGTAAGAAACCTTTTGTAGGAATGTGTTTGGGGTCAAACCATATTTTCAGCCGACTATAAGCAAATTATGCCTAATGTAGGTAACTGTGGGTTTGGATAGGTTACGTCCGTTACCTTAGGTTAAATTGTCTATGAAACTCTCTCTTCATTTATATGTATATAATGGAAACAGACTAATTCCCTTACAGCCAGTCAGAAGTTTCCAAAAGAAAGAAATACATAGAACATAGCACTATTAGGCAATTATCCCTATTGAATATTCCAAATACACACACAATATGCAGTATATATACATATATATATATATATATATATATATATATATATATATATATATATATATATATATATATATATATATACTGTATATATATATATATATATATATATATATATATATATATATATATATATATATATATATATATATATATATATATACTGTATATATATATATATATATATATATATATATATATATATATATATATATATATATATATATATATATATATATATATATATATATATATATACTGTATATAATTTTTTTTTTTATTTTTTTTTTTATTTAGTTTCTTTTCGTACGGTTAGTCACTATAATGATTGAAAGTTTTCATTCCCAAGAGATTCAATTTGGGCGTGGTGTTTTTCTCATTACTTTTGCCTGGTTTAATCACTGGTTGGTGAAACCCTGCACGCTACAATTCTTTGGGTGGTAAAGTTCAGCCCACGAAGGATATATAATAGTGACACACGGTATGATCACTGTTATTATCAGCATGGAGTGAATTTAACCGAGTGTCGACTGCTATATTGTAAAAAAAAGAAAAGATATAATCTGGTGAGTTCCCATATTAGTTGTATAGCACGTTCTCTTTCTCTTTCTCTCTCTCTCTCTCTGCTTTCTGCTTCATTTACACACAATTGCAGGGTTTCAATTGTTTCTCTTACTTTGACAATACACCATACATAATGTTTATCATTTCGCATTCTTGATTTACTTTTTTCGATTTTGTATTTATTTATGATTATGATTGTTTAATATATTTTTTTTTGTTATTAATATTTATTAATTATTATTATAATAATAATAGTTATTATTATTATTATTATAATTTTTATTATTATTATTATTATTATTATTATTATTATTATTATTATTATTATTATTATTATTATATTTTCGCCCCCCAGGCCCTGATATGGGTCAGTAACCTGTGCCCGGGTGGGCTTATCCCCGTTAAAAAAAAAAAATTTGATAGCATAAGTTAGATAGTTCATTACGTCTATTAAGGGACCAGTGTAGGACATTATGTTGGAAAATTTTCATCCTGCTAACGACTGCCATTTCGGAGACTGTAGCTTGGGGCGTCGCTTGAAGTGTTTGCTCGGCTTCTGCCATTTCTAGGGCCCGGAAATTCTTAGCAGAACCTTCGAAAATCTGCTTGTCAGTTAATGGCGGGCCTTCGAAATTCTCGTCACCTGTGTACAGGAGGATGTTCAGGTCCTGGGCCTGCATGTCGAATTCATCTACTGACGCTGAAGCTCGAGGGTCTTGTTCCTCTGTGGAGTAAGTCGCCATCGCCTGGTCGCAATCATTGACAGTGGTTGCAGTCCGATGGTCACTGTCGTCGCTGGGAGTACATGTCTTGGGGTCACGTAGATTTACGGTGTCGCTGGAGCTGTGATCCCAGGGGAACTGACTTTGGCCTGAGTCAGGGAGGTCATGGTCCATTTCTGGCTTGGGTTGAGGTCGTCGTGAAGTCGTTGAATAGGTTACTGCCTTCAGGATTTCTTTTGAAGGGACTTCGTCGCTTAATTCAAGAGGTGCAATGTTTGTCCTGGTTTGTGTCTCGTTGAGGTGTTTCGAGAATGAACCTGCATGAACCAGGTTCATACAGTAGTGGTGGCTTTGGACTCGTCCAGCTGTGGAGAGGAGACACTCCTGATACTCTCCGCCACTGCGTCCCTCATAGCACCCAGTGACTCAGTAACTGCCTGCTTTATTGAGTCCTTGGTGGTTCGTATCTCTCATTGCAGGACTTCCATGGTCTCGCTGATATTGTTGAGTTTTTGTGAGTCCTGCTTGAGTTTCTTTCAGACCTTTTTTTAGGGTTTGGCTGTAAGCTACGATCATCGACTGAGTGGTCTTTTTTCTGGTGTTAGAAATTTCCCTTATTTCTTTTTGCTTGGTTATTTTGGTCAGCTTCTTCTCTGTTTCTTGAATTACCCATTTCCTGACCAGGCAGGTGGCAGAGAAGATCCTGTGGCCACCCTCGCAGACAACACACTTTTTGATGATGCTATGGCAGCCTTTGTAGAAGTGTTGATCGGATGAACACTCAGAGCATATGACCCCTTGCAAAGGGCAGTTCTTGGTCATGTGGTCATTGTATTTGTAGCACTTCATACTTTTCATATTCTATTTGGTGTGAGGAGATGGAAGTGCCATATGCATAGAGCCCGTTCTCCTTCATTCTTTCTTGTATCCGTTGTGTCTGTAAAGCGAACCTTGATTATATTAGGGGCATACATAGGGTACACCTCCACAATCTTGACATTGTTTTGCTTTTGTATTTCATCTCTTATTTATTCTGCATTATTTTCCACAACTTCTTTGTCCAACTTCTTGGCGCCGTATTCCCGTGGGACAATGACCTCGTATCCTTTTGTTTTCATTTTGTCCATGGCACTAGACTTAAGTAGCTTATCAGCATCTTCATCTGTTTCTGTGAGGATGATGTAACAAGTCTATTTATTCTCACCCATAGGTCGCTTAATAGCCTTTTTAGCTCTATCCCAGACCCCTGGGTCGGGCTTCCGGAGGTCTTCACTCTCAATTTACCCGTGGTCAGTTACATTCATGAATGAAAATCCTACCTAATCTGTCCACCTCAGCTAAACCCCATAGATGCCGCTCCTTCTGTCCATTTGCTGGGCGAGTAAAGACGGGTCTAGGGGTAGGGTGAACAGACAATCCCCTGACGGGGGTCTAGCCAAGCCCTAACACCTACCGGTGATAGGTTATGGAGCACTGCTGAATCCAGAACAGAAAATGTTGCCACCCTTACTGTTTCGACTCAGCAGCCCTCTGAGGGCCCCCCTTGTGGCTCTGCCCGCAGGGTTCGCGTCGTTACCAAACAGCAGGGACTCTAGGCGAAATGATAGAATAGGGAAGAAGCGTAGTGTACAAGAATAATTATACCCATGTACAACTACAAGGTAAAACAGTCAGAGCGAACCTAACGTGAAAAACAAGGCTGACAATCTTAACGGTCAACAAATTTGAACCTGAACCAGGAGCGACGCGCAGCAAGTCCGCTAGCTGTGAAGGTTGGGCGAACTTTGTGTATAACTTGTTATGCTTGGGCCAATGATGCTTTTTGCCTCTCTGTAATCAAGGAAGTTGCAAAGAAAAGAAGTGAAGTTGGTGGGGATTTCTTGGTTAATTATTTTGTATTTAAGCTCTCACTGCCAGACCTTGTCGAATACTTTTGCTACATCCCTTAATACTACGTTACATTGATCTCTAATGTGCATTGCGTTGGCTATGTTTTCGCAAATTAGAGCTATGGCTGTATGGTTTCCTCTTTGTCTTCTAAATCTGCCTGGGATTGTATTACCCTTCAAGTTCGAGGTGTGTTCTCAGTCAGTGATTCACGATTTTTTCCAGGGCTTTTCCCGGTGTTTCTGGAAGAGAAATTGGTTTGTAGTTTGGTACTTGTGTGGGGGATTTAGATTATTTTGATATAAGTCTGATGCTCGCTGTTTCGAATTTCCTTGGGAAGTAACCAAAGGCGAGTGATGCATAGCAAATGTTTCTGAGTTGGTGTTTCATGTTGCTTGGTAGATGCTGGAGTATGAGTTTGTTTATTTTACTGATACCTGGGGCCTTGTTCTCGTACTGTTTATTATTCTGTATATTTCGTCTGTGGTGATTGGTTTGATCAGTGAGGATAGATCGTCGAGAGTGTTTATGTCTATATTGGGACCCGGTTGCCAGATGTGGGTTGTGTGTGTCATGTGATTGGTTACTTGTAGCTCGGTGTTCATACAGAAGTTCACGTTTTCTTCGTTACTTATTTGAAATATTTTGCTCCAGTATTTCCTGAATTTAAGTTCTTGTTATTTGGGTTCGGTTAATTATATTTGGTTGCTGTTTAGAATGTACTTGGATTCGTTGCTGGAGATTCGCATTAGCTGTTTAATTTTCCGCCAGAATTATTTCGGGTTGTGGTAATTTGCTTCTGTGTCTGTTATTAGTTTCTGCCAGTTATTAATATATGCTTCTTTGGACATGTTTCTTGGTTGTTCGTGTATGGTGTTATATTGTCTTCTGTAGTCTGGCATCCATCCTTGTTCTATGATTAACTCTAATAAGTTACTTGTTACGACCCTAGGCCTCTTAGGGTGCAACAAAATTACCTATAATTATAGGTCCAAGGAGTAGATCCCACGAAAATCATCACCTCATTACTATGGGGTGTATTGAAATACATGCAGTAGTTTTAATTATAGAATATATTAACAAATAAACAATAAATTAAATATCAGTATGTGCAAAAATAAATAAATACAAGTTAAATCATATCAAATAAATGACTCAACCGAGTGACAAAATAATGTACACAAAAGCAAAGACTTATTTAGTCTAGAAACTGCGATGAACAACGTGGCCTATCCACCACACGAAACCTCATAAACAAGAAAGTTATTTTCAGTGGAACTCTAAAATATGATTAACAATAATCTTTCACAAATAATACTTTACTTGGTATTATAAAAGTCGAGCAAGGTTTCCACGTTATACCACTAGAAACATACTGTACAATAAGAAAGGAGATACTTTGTACTTAACTTAACACTGCCTGGCCCATACTCAAGTAACAAAGCGAGTGGAGGCGGGTGGAAATGACGGCGGGTGGAAATGACGGCGGGTGGAAATGACGTCACAAACAAAAGATGTTCACGTTGCGAATCCACAACCAACGATGGAACGCTCACTCATAACATCTCCCCCCTTAATTTAAAAGTTTAAGAAGCTCTGAATAAACTTTTACTCAACACGAGATAGAGTGTCGGCAATAATATTATCACAGCCCTTTATGCGTTTGATTTCTATATTATAGGGTTGAAGTGCTAATGACCACCGTAACAGTCTTTGATTCTTATTTCTCATATTATGAACAAACTGAAGTGGATTATGATCTGTATAAACTATCACTGGGTAAGGTGATCCACTTACATACACCTCAAACTTTTCCAGAGCTAACAAAAGGGCCAATGCTTCTTTTTCTATTATTGCACATCCACGTTGATGCTTTTTCTGTTTGACGGAGAAAACAGTTCGGGTGCAATATACCATCTTTTCCTTCTTGCAGTAACACAGCACCAACTCCTGTGTCACATGCATCCGATTGTATCACAAACTGTTTCTCAAAGTCTGGGAGTTGCAGTACAGGTGCCGTCGCCAACAACCCATGAACCTTTTCGAATGCTGTCTGGCATTCATCAGTCCACACAAACTTTCTTTTTGCGCTGACCAAATCTGTTATGGGAGTGATCACCCTGGCAAAATTTGGACAAAACCTCCTGTAGAATCCAACCACCCCGATAAATCTTCTGAGAGCTTTTCGATTATGAGGTGAGGGTAGACTGAGAATATCGGCAACCTTGGCATCAAATGGAGCAATTTTCCCTTGTCCAATGACATGACCAAGGAAGATTAAGGTGGCATGTCCGAATTCACTCTTGGGTAGGTTTACGGTAAAGTTGAACTCTGCTAGACGATTGAAGAGTTCACGGAGTCGGCCAATGTGTTCTACCCATGTGTCAACGACGACGACCAGATCATCTAAATAGGCGTACACTCCAGGCAGGCCTGACGCCACTATATGCATTGCTCGCTGAAATGTTGCTGGTGCCCCTTTGAGGCCGAAGGGCATAACTTTGTATTGCCACAGCCCCTCCGCAGTGACAAAAGCTGAAATCTGCTTTGCCTCTTCCGAGAGTTTGATTTGGTGGTAGCCTTTGAGAAGATCCAGCTTGGTGACAAATGTTGCTTGACCCACACTATCGATGATGTCGTCGATGCGCAGCAATGGATATGCATCAGCACGTGTCACCAGGTTGACCTTCCTGTAGTCAGTACACATGCGGACACTTTCGTCGGGATTAGGCACCAGCATACAGGGTGACGCCCAAGCACTACTGCTCCTCTCCACTAGGCCATGTTCCAGCAGATACTCCACCTCCTGCTTCAGCTTCTCCCGCTTATCAGGGCTCATTCGGTAGGGTGCTTGCTTGATGGGAAATGTGCCAGGCAGCAGTACCAGGTCGTGCTCCAGCAGAGAACACTGGCGTGGCATCGTCGAAGAGTGACTTGAACTCCTGCAGCAGTTGCACCACACCCTGAGACTGCTGTTGTGAAAGATGAGATACTTTAGAGGTAGGGTCACATAATATACTGGAGTTACAGATTTTTATGGGGATATTCACTTGGAAATCAGTGTCTCGGACAACCTCCTCTCCTCCTGTTACGGAACAAACCACTTCACTCCTACCAAAATGCGGTTTTAACCTGTTGATATGAGTTAAACTCTCCAATTTTCTCTTATCTGGAGTCGCTATGACATAGTTGAATGGTCATTTAATTTCTTAACTATAGTGAATGGACCCTCATATTTAGCTTGAAGGGGATTTCTATACAGGGGTATAAGTGATTAAACCCTATCTCCAGGCTTAAATTCTCTAGCTTGACAATGCTCATCATATTGCGTTTTCATTTTCTCCTGTACTTCTGACAGATTTTCACGAGCAATCTCACCTACTCTCTTCAGTTTCTCTTTAAACTTCTCTACATACACTGATAAAGGGACTTATATTTTATTACTTATCCAACTTTCCTTCAACATAGTCATAGGACCTCTTACAGCATGATCAAATATCATTCAGTATTTCATAAGCATTGATTTAAAAGTCTGGTGGAACCTCTCTAGGGCACCTTGGGTTTGAGGGTGGTACGCAGAAGCTAAGTATTGTTTAATACCCAATTCATTCATCACTTGCTGGAAAAGGAAAGAAGTGAAGTTAGTACCCTGATCCGACTGTACAATTCTAGGAATGATATATCTAGTGAAGAAGTTAGTCAGAGCCTTTACCACACTCTTTGCTTTGATGTTTCGCAATGGTATAGCATCTGGGTACCTGGTGGTAGTACACATGATTGTTAACAAATATTGGTGGCCACATCGAGTTTTCGGGAGAGGACCTACACAATCAATTATAACCCTGCTAAATGGCTCATCTACCACAGGAATGGGTTTTAGGGGAGCAGGTTTTATGATCTGATTCGGTTTACCAGCCATCTGACATTAATGGCGAGTTCTACAGTATCTGGCAACATCACCTTTCATTCCAGGCCAGTAGAAAATGCGACAAAATCTTTTTGTATGTTTTCCTAACTCCTAAATGTCCTCCCAAAAAGTCGTGTGCTAATTTCAAGACTTCTCCCCTGTGACATCTGGGAATCAGAACCTGATGCACAACATTCCACTCATCAGCAGGATCAGATACAGATCTGAACTTCCTCATAAGTAACCCTGAATCCATGTAGTAACAAACGGGCAAGCGAACGGCTTCTTCAATATCCACAGCCTTCCTACATAGTTCAGCTAATTCGGAGTCACTCTGCTGATCATCTATCAGTTTTTCCCTAGTGACAGGTACTTTCTGAATGGTAATGTTGTCACCAGAAGAGAGATCAGCTTCAGATTTTGGGGAATGAATGTTAACTGAATCTTTAGCTTCACTCACATCTCTTCCACCAATGTCACTATCACATGAATCATAATGACTGTCAAACAGATTTCCAATACCTAAATCATTTTCATCATTGCCAGGTGCACTACTATCAGCAATACGAGCTTAGGGTCAACTGAAGGAACGGTCTGTACCTTATTCCGAAGAGTCTGGCTCCTTGTAACTGCACATAAAGGAAATAAATCATGGTATTCTTCTTCAATTAAACCAGTATTATTCTCCACTGTAGGAGTCGAAGATACCACAGGATCTGGCACCACGCTGGCTCCTGCAATATCATTACCCAGCAAAAAAATAACCCCTGTCACAGGAAGAGAATCTTGAACACCAATAGTCACCCAACCAGTCACAAGTGGAGTTCTCAAAACCACCCTACACAAAGGAACAGTGATCACTCCACCGACACCCTTAAGCACCAAATGCTCTCCAGTATAGGAATCTTCCACGCAGGGAACAAATCCTTTCAACAGAATACTGTGAGAAGCACCAGTGTCAAGCAAAATCTTAGCAGGGCACTGATGACCTGATTCTTCAACTGCAACTGAACCATCAAACATGAAAAGTTCAAAAGAATCCTCCTTTGGGCGATTTCTCACTAAAGATTTGTCAAACTTCTCCAGAGGTTCGAATGAGAGCACCGGCTCTTCCTTCTTTGCTTCCAATTTAGGGCAATTCGCCATCACATGACCTGGTTTCTTACATTAAAAACAGACAAATGCTTTAGGCTTGGCATAGGTCTTGGAAAGTTCACCTGATTTTCCACGAAAATTTACTTTACTAGAAGAAGCAGTACTACTATTCTGCCTACCACCCTTTTCCTTGGTTACAAAACCCTTTGCACCTGAATAATTTTGAGATTTAACAGGATGCATTTTGTGAGTAAGGGCATAGCTATCAGCTAATGCAGCAGCTTTATGAACATTACTAATATCTCTCTCTCCTTAGTACAATTGTATATCTCTTGGAGTGGCTCTTTTGAACTGTTCTAAAATCATCAACTCAACAAGTTCCTCAAAAGTTACTACCTTGCTAGACTTTATTCACCTTTCATACATTTTACTCAATGCATAAACAAATTCTATATATGACTGTGCATCAATCTTTCTCATAGTCCTAAATTTCACTCTATATGTTTCAGGAATGAGTTCATATGCCTTAAGAATTTCTTCTTTCACTAAAGTAGTAGGTAGTAGGCAGCTACCAAACAGGGAAGTACTACTGCCTGGGAAGATATTGGAAGCATACTGTGTTGTCTAATGGTTGACCCTGCTGCCATATGGCATCACGAAAATTGTGACCAAGTCCCAGGTTGCTGATCTGACTTTCTGCTTCATTTACACACAATTGCAGGGTCTCAATTGTTTCTCTTACCATTGACAACACAACATACATATATCGTTTCTCACTTTTCATCTTTTTTTCATTTTTCTATTTCTAGTTCTTTATTATTAAAATTATTATTATTATTACAGTTACTGTATTATTGTCATCATTATTTTATTATTTTATTTTTGTTTGTTTTATCATGAATTTTATTTATTATGAATTATTATGACTATTATATATTATTATTATTATTATTATTATTATTATTATTATTACATTTTCGCCCCCCAGGCCCCGATGTGGGTCAGTTTTCTGTGTCCGGGTGGGCTATTCCCCGTAAAAAAAAAAAAGTTATAACTACGACAAACTTCACTTGACAAAGACAGAAATGCTGAACGAGCTGACCTAGTGAGCACACTTTGAATCATAGCAATCCACGACTCTTCAGGCCACTGAAAAGACTTTGCAATTTTCTCAAACTGCATGAAAAACGCTTCTGGATCCTCCTCGTCAAAAGCAGGCACAAGTCTCAAATGTTTTGTCACATCAAACAATTTTGTCTCAGATTCTAAAGATAATGCCTGTAAGTCTTGTCTTCTACTGCTAACCTGTGCTAACGCTAATTCATGCTGCCTTTCACGCTCTCTTTCCCTTTCTTCTCTTTCCTTCAAAGTCAACTCGTGCTCCATTTCTAACTTTCTGATCTCTACAGCTTCCCTGAGGTCAAATGAACGCAAGGTCAGTGCCCCCTTCGGTAGCATCTCTTCATTTACAAGTTCAGGTAGTACTGCACTTTGAATTTCAGACTTTCTTTGACTACGTCGATACTCAATTTCATACGTATCGGCAAGTTTTATCCAATCATCCTTTCTTAAAATACATTCTTTCAACATTTTCACGGATAGATTTTCAACAATCTCCTCAACATCAAAAGAAGCCATGATTAATCAATAAAGAATCTCTATATCTAAGTATTCCCAATAGTTAATGAGTGATAAAGCGATCTATCTTGGCAAGGTCGACAATTTTGCTACGACCCGAGGCCTATTAGGGTGTAACATAACTACAAATTCAACTTCTCTTTATATTATAGGTCCAAGGAATAGATCCCACCAAAATCATCACCTCAATACTATGGGGAATATTGAAATACATGCAGTAGTTTTAATTACAGAATATATTAACAAATAAACAATAAATTAAATATATCAGTATATACAAAAATAAACAAATACAAGTTAAATCCGATCAAATAAATGACTCAACCGAGTGACAAAATAATGAACACAAAAGCAAAGACTTATTTAGTCTAGAAACTGCGATGAACAACGTGGTCTATCCACCACACGAAACCTCATAAATAAGCAAGTTATTTTTAGTGGAACTCTAAAATATGATTAACAATAATCTTTCACAAATAATACTTTACTTGGTATTATAAAAGTCGAGCAAGGTTTACACGTTATACCACTAGAAACATACCGTATAATAAGAAAGGAGATACTATGTACTTAACTTCTTTTTTTTTTCATTTATTGGGCACCCCCCTACATCCATGTGTAAGGTAAAGTGCAGAAGCGTTTATAGCGCCCAACAGGGAAGCATGCTAAGTTCATTCTTGCCTTTATGTCTCACGAGTTAAGGGCGTAGAAGTCTGAAGAGTCAAGGGCGTAGAAGCCTGAAGAGTCAGTGGTTTATGTCATGAATACGAGTTCGCAATTTCGATTTGCACCAGGTACCTACTTTACTGCTAAGTGAACAGGGACTAATGGGGGCTAGGAAGTAAGTCCAAACAACTTCCACCGGCCCGGGAATCGAACCCGTGACATCTCGCTTGCGAGGCAAGAACGGTACCGCATCTACTACCGATACCCAGTGTACTTAACACTGCCTGGCCCATACTCAAGTAAACAAAGCGAGCGGACGCGGATAGAAATGACGTCACAAACAAAAGACGTTCACGTTGCGAATCCACAACCACCGATGGAATGCTCACTCGTAACATACTGAATTGTGTCTGTAGAATTCTGGATTGGTGTGAGTATTGAGGGTGTGGTAATGGTGAGGGAGTGGTCTTGGTTATGTGGTGTTCCATTGCTTGTCTCACGTTTTCATACCCTATTTCTAATGTGTTGTCTATTTGGGAGGTAAGTTTTTTGTGTAGTTGGGTGATTTGTTGGTTGCTTAACTGCCTTTTTACAGTAATTCCTCCCAGTTGGGCCTGCTGTATCTATATCTCATCCCGGCAGGGATCTGTATTGGCGACGTGGAGAGTGTGGCTGCGATAGGGAGATGGCCACTGGTGGTTATTGGGCCAGGTTCCATTAACAGATTAAGACGGTGATGCTGGTTTGTTAGTACTATGTCTGGGTGTCCGATGTGACCTGCTCTGATGTATGTGGGGAATTCCGGGCCGAGGTGTATTGCGTTGCATTGGATAAATTATATGCTTAGGATCTGCCCTACGGCGTTGTTGGCCTGGTGCCCCAAGACGCGGTGTCGTGCATTTAGGTCACCTAGAAAATATGCAGGTACATTTCTTCTCATCAGCCTGAGCATGTCTGCTAGTGGAAATATGGGTCGTCTCGGAGGGAGGTAACAGGTGCCGGTTATGATGGGGTCCTGTTGGGCTGTTTATTTCGATGGCCAGAAAGTTTTCTTGAAATGAGTCATGTATCTTGTGTTGTATGTTCCGTTAGATGGCTATGGCAATTCCATCATGTAGTGGGTCTTGACTGGTGTAATTAAATATTTTTATTTTTTCTTAGTCTTTCTTGCCGTGCAAATTTAGGAGGATAATATCTGGGTCTATGTTACGGTGAGTGTTATATAGTTCGTTTGCTCTCTGTGGGATCCATGCTAAAACATTGCGTTGGGTTATTTTACTTTTTTATTATGAAGGCTGGTGACTAGAGCTTGTTTGCGCCATTTTTGCTGATCGGTGTTCCCCTGACACCTTCCTGTCAGTCAGCAGGCCAAGGCGATTTTTTTATATGATGACTCATCAACTCTCTGTATCCTGTTGTGTCTTGTGAGAATTCTTCCTTTCTTAATTAGTGTTTCAATGTGTGTGTCTTCTAGGTTTTTGTCTGTGTATATGTATTTTATCTTGCCTCACCTTATTTCTGCCAGGAGTCTTTCTGTTGAGACTATGGGGGGAGCTGTAGTGGAAACAAATCGAAGACCAATTTCGTCTCCGAGGTCTTCATTCTCCTTGATCTTTCTAGGTGACGGTTGTGGTGCCATAGTTTCTGTTTTGTTCTTTTTTGGGGTACTGAATTTGGCGGCGAGTTCTGTTTTTTGTGGCGGATTCGTCTTCATCCTCCATCGTTACCTCCTCGCTTGCTGGCTCGGGGTGTATGTTGGGGGATAACCTGTGTTTGGTCGATGGTTCTTGGTTAGCGGTGGTTTTTCGTTTGTATGTCATGTAGAATATTTCGGTAGAAGGCACACCGTTTGGGAATGCCATGTCTGGTATATTGTTGGCGGCGAACATGTCACTTGCTGCCTTGGCAAAAGTTCCAGGTCTGGCTATGTTCATGATGTGGGCGTGGATTGTGGAGGTCAATATTTTTAAGGAAAGACTATTTCCAAGTTGAAGCAAAATAGGTTGCTTTGCGGGGGGTGGTGTGGTGACTTTTTCGAGGACCTTCGTCATTGGGGTTATCTTTGTTTTTACATTTCCTAAAGGTGTGCCCCTTGTTCCCGCATTCAGAGGGTCAGCGTTGATGGTTTTAAATCTGAGTGGGGGTGTGTAACTAGTGAGGTTCCCCAGGGGTCAGTACTGGTCCCACTCTTGTTCATAATCTACATAAACGGTCTAGATACTAGGATCAGCAGTGACATAAGCAAGATTGCGGATGACACCATAATAGGGCGGGAGGTTAATTCAGGGCAGGATGCAAAAGCATTACAGGAAGAATTAAATAAACTGCAGCAGTGGTCAGAAAAATGCCAAATGAAATTCAACACCAGCAAGTGCAGCGTACTTAATATTGGAAGAGCAAATACTGTCAATGTACAGTATTCAGTCTTAACAACATCAACCTAGAGAAGTCGACGTGTGAAAGAGACTTAAGGGTCCTTGTAAGCACGGACCTTCGGCCTAGAAAACAGTGCGTTAATGTTCAAAATAAGGCAAACAGAGTATTAGGTTTTATATCTACTCTAGACGTGTAAGTAATAAGAGTGCGGAGGTCATATTGCAATTATATCTTGCGCTAGTCAGACCGCACCTCGATTATGCTGTTCAATTCTGGTGCCCTTATTATAGAATGGATATCAATTCACTAGAGTCGGTGCAGCGAAGAATGACAAAAATGGTTCCAGGACTTAGAAACCTTCCATATCAAGATAGATTAAAGAAACTAAACTTGCATTCCATAGAAAGACGAAGAGTGCGGGGAGATATGATAGAAGTACTTAGGTGGGTGAAAGGAATCAATAAAGGCGATATAGATAAAGTTCTTATAATATCCGAGCAGGATAGGACACGTAGCAACGGATTTAAGTTGGACAAGTTTAGGTTTAGGAGGGAGATATGGAAAAAACTGGTTCGCAAATAGCGTGGTAGACGAGTGGAAAAAGCATTGCAACCTTGTAGTAAGTGCTGGGACGCTGAAAAGTTTTAAAAGGAGGCTAAATAGATTCATGGGCAATAGAGAGTGGTTGTAACTTTCGACAGGTGCTGCCATGCACACTGCACAGGCCAAACGGCCTATTGCAGACTCCTTTTTTTCTTATGTTCTTATGTTTCGTGTTCACAAACTCCTGGGAGTGAGAGTGAGCAGTGAGCGAATACACCTCTAGGGTGCAGGTCCCCAAGCCAAAGTGAAAAAGAAAGAAGAGCAAAGGAATAACAGCTACTGGTGCAAGTAACTCCAGTGGGATGGCGGCCCAAATCCGCTGCAGGAAGCCGTTACAGAGCACCCAATCAGGGCCGCCTCTGATCAGGAGACACCCCTGAGCAGTGCAGGCGACATAGATAGGGCGTTGTCTGGAACAAGCCTCCCAAGTGTTTAAGTGGTGGTGAGTGGCGTCAAGTGATAAGGTGGTCGTTTACGTTCCGGCCGTCAACAGTTCAGGGTCTGGAGAGAGGTCCTATCACGGCGAAGGATGGCCGGCGAATGATACGGTAGCGCGACTAAGGAGTTGGTTGGTTGGTGATACGGAGTGAAGAGAGCCTTGGCTCTCAGGGTGCAAGAAGGGTACAGTACAAGGTAAAGTTCAGAAGTGAGAAATATAGGAGGAGGTTGACAGCAGGTGGGTTTTGTCTTCCGTCAACAGTGCTGCATTAGAGGACTCTTGCGGCTCGGTAAGACCGGTCTCAGCTAAGCTAAGCTAAGTTGCTCTATTTGATGTTTGCTGGGGGCATATTATGTTGGGGGGGGGGGGGGCGGTCCCTCCAGGTCCTTGTGGCACTGGGGAGTTGTTCCCATCTTTTGGTTCTTTTTTATTGTGAGCATAGTGGCTCCGGTTCTTCGTTATCGGTTTTTCTGCTTCTACAGTAGGCCACCATCTGTGCGATGTATTGTTGTTTTCCTCACTTAGTTGGTTTAGTATGGGATCCTGTTCTTGATGGATTTTTTCCCATATTGCATTTGCTTGGGTGCGTATTCTGGCGTAGAGTGGGTCTGCTGTGTTCTGTGTGTATGTCTTGGACTGTTTGTGTGTACAGGTGGTCTGTGTTTTGCCGCTGTTCTGAGGGCTACATTTTGCACTGCTTGAAATTTAAGTTTGTTTGTTCTTGTGAGTGTGTTCAGAGGTATCGGAGGGTATTCTAAGTGTGGTCTGATCAGTGCTTTGTATAAGTGCAGTTGTGTGTTCGTGTTTAATCGGCGGAATCTTCTGAGCTTTGTTAGTTGTGATCTTGCTGTTGCTATTCTTTCATTGATGTGGGGGATTATTCCGTTTCTGGTTATCTTGAGCCCTAATATTTTTCCGTTGGTAGCATATGGTATTTGTTGGTTATTGACTATAATGGGGAAAGGGTTTGTTTCTGCGATGTGAATTATTTTGAGTCTTGGATATTGGTTTTTATCTTCCATTTTCTTTCATAATTATTTATTATCTCAAATTCTGATGGCCATCATTTGTTTGGATTTTCCTGGGTACCTGACTATCTGTGTGACATCATCCGCATATGCTATATATTCTGATTGTCGTGGTTGTGGCATGTCTGCTGTGTATATAGTGTATAATGACGGCGATATATTACTGCCTTGGGGAACTCCACTATGGAGGTTGAAAGTTTGTCTTAAGTGGTTGTCGATGATTAATTTCGCCTTTCTAGTGTCAAAAAATTGCATAGTAGTGTGGTGATATTGGAAGGCATGTCCAGTTTGATTATTTTCAGCTTCAGTCCTTCATGCCAGACTTCATCAAATGCTTTTGATACATCTCTTAAAATTATATTGCATTGGTCTCTGTTGCTTGCAGCATTTGCAATTGATTCGTATATTAGTGATTTGCTGTGTTGGTTCCTCGATTTTTCCGAAAGCCGTGCTGTCTCGGGTTATATTTGTTTTCTTGGTCTAGATAATTTCTGAATCTGTGGTTGACTATTTTTTCCAATATTTTACCGGGTGTTTCGAGTAGTGAGATAGGTCTGTAGTTCTCTGCTTGGGTAGGGCTCTTACCTGATTTCGGGACGAGTCTGATTTTGGCTATTTTAAATTTGGTAGGGAAGAAGCCAGTTGCAAGTGAGGCATTTTTTATATTTTTAAGCTGTTCGATCATTTTCTCATGTATGTTTTGAAGTAAGATTTTATTAATTTGGCTTATGCCAGGTGCTTTGTTCTTAAAGCTTGCTATTGATTTTTCAATATAATTTTTGGTTCATGGAGCTGTTAGTGGGATATTATTATTGAATGAATTAAGGTTGATTTTTCTTGTGGGTTTCCATTTCTTTGTGTTCTGGCTCAAATATATTCTAGTTGCCTGTTCTGTTTCTTGGCAGAAGCTTCTATTGTCTTCATCATTGATTCTGAATATGTCTTTCCAGTATTCTCTAAATATTGGTTACTTATTATGTGGTTTTGTTGCCTTTCCTCCGTTTTTGTCCTTTATGTAGCTACTTTCTTCCGAGTTAGTTCCCATTAGGTTTTTTTATTGTTTTTCCAGAATGCTGTTGGGCTTCTGTAGTCTGCTTGTGTCATTGGTCAGTTTGCTCCAGTTTTCATTGTGTTTGTTCTTGCTTTTGAAATTCAGTTCTTCTTTTAAATTCCTCTATAATATTCTGTTGTCATTGTTCCACCCGTGTGTTTTTGTGTATTCATATAGATTGGTAAATCTGGTTTGGATCATTTTCTCTTCATATTTTAATTGTGCATATGGTAATGTACGGTATGTTGATTTAGGGATGTTGTTTTTCATTGCTGTTATTACTTCATTGTACCATGTGCCCAGTGTTTTGTTAATCTCTATTGTGTCTTTTTTGTGTAGTAGTGTTGCTTTGTTGCTGCTAAGATCCGATTTATTTTTTCCCAATTTGCTCTATTGAGTGAAAATCATGGGATTGATGGAATTTGTATCGGGAAGTGTATAGAGTTGCTATTATGGATAGAGGATTACTGGTTGTTGTGGGTCCACCTTTTAGATGTACGTTTAGATGGTGATGCCTGTTGGTTAAAATTATGTCTGGTTTTCCCGAGTTACCGGCTGATACGTAAGCTTCGAAGTCGGACCCGAGGTGTGTTATTGTCCCGTGTTCTATTAGATTAAGGAGAATTTTTCCTCCTGGGTTTCTGTTATTGTGACCTAAGGTTGTGTGTTTGGCGTTGAGGTCTCCTAGGAAGTATGCTGGATTGATTTGCCTCATTAGTTTTAAGATGTCCTCCGTATAGAATATTGGCCTTCTGAATGTTAGATATGAAGTTCCAATGGGAATTGGGCCTCTTGTTGTATTTATTTCGCCTGCAAGAAAGTTACTTTGGAAGTTGTTTATGAATTTGCATTTTATGTTGCGTTTTATAGCTATTGCTATTCCGTCATGTGGTTCGTCATGTGTGTTCATTTGGTGTATGTGGTAGTTAAAGATCATGATTTTGTCACTGTTTTTCCGACCATGTGAGTTGATTAGTATTATGTCCGGGTCCAATGTGCTGTATGCATTTGTTAGCTTTGATTTCCGTATCTGTGTGCAGGCAAGGAGAATATGTTGTAAAATCTTTATGTTTAGGTTCTGTGCACTCATGGATCCCACGAACTCAGCGTAAATTGCTTGCTGGCTCTTGTCTCTCCTGTCGGATATCTCTGCCGTTCCTCTTTTAGGTCTGTTCTTATTTTCTTATATATAGTGTAATGTCGACTTTTTAAATTTTGTTGTATTTGGTGTTGATTCACCCGCTTCTGATTAAGGTTTCAATGTGTGATTCCTCCACTCTATTGTCCTCAAATATGTATTTTATGTTACCTACTTTTATTTCTTGTATAAGTTTTTCGTTAGGGATTATCGGTTGTGAGTTGAAAGAGCAAAATTGAATGCCAATATTCTTGCCGTAGTCAGGGGTCTTCTGAGATTTAATTGCCGATGATGCTGGGGCTCGGTGGCCAGTGGTGATCTCCCTCCGTGCCTTTGGTTTTATTTAGTTCGTTTTTTTGTATCTGTGGCTTGTCTGTTGTGCTTATTGCTTGAGGGTAAGATCTGTCGAGTAAGTCCCTAGTATCTATCTCCACTCCCCTCTCTTCATCTTCTTGTTCTGGATTTGATACTTGTGTTTTGGTTCCTCTCTTGTCAGTTGTTTTCTGGTGCGGTTACACCTGATTTTTTTTCGATTCCCAGGCTGCTTTCTGTTATAATTTTGAATATCTCTGTTGATGGAGCATCTTCTGGGAAGTTTACATGGGGTGGATATTTTGCAGCGAACATTTATTTCATGGTTTCCCAAATGTTCCTGGTTTGGCAACGTTGTTGATGTGTGTGTTATTGCCGTTAGAATTGTGAATGGGAGGCCTTCGTTAAGTTTAAGGTAGGTGGCTTGAGTTGGTTGTACTTCTTTTGATTTTTCCAGGGCCTTTTTTGTTGTGTCCTGAAGTTTTGCAATGGCTGCATAGGTCTTGTTTGGGTCTAGTTCCAATTTCTTATTGGCCTTTTCCTTCTCTTTTAGCTTTTGTATTATTTCTTTTCTTGTGGGGCACCGGGCTGCCAGTTTCCGGTGATCCCCTTTACAGTTTAGGCATTTTGGCTTATCCTTGTCTGTGTAGTCTCTGAATGTGTGGCCCTCCGCCGCACATTCGGAGCAGTACTTCTTTTCCTTTTCAGCGCAGCTGGCTGAGGTGTGATTGTACTTACTGTATAACATGTCCAGCCAGGTGTTATTGGGAAAAATCTTCCTTTTCTATTTGGTGTTTCGGTATATGGTAGTGTGATATGTTTATACCGCTTTCCATCGCCCGCTGAGCCGTGGAGATCTTAGTGAATCTGATCTTCATCATAGTTGGTGCACTTGGCATCAACACTACCTCATCCACTTTCGCCCATGTGTTTCTTTCTTCTATTTCATTTCTTATGTCGCTTAGTGTTTTCTGCGTGATGAATTTGTCCACCCTCTTCATTACGATGGATTTCCTCGCTCCTACTTGGAGTGGTACAACTATTACAAAGTTCTCCTTTTTCAGCTTTTTGACAGCGTCTGTGGCGAGCATAAGGTCGACATCATTTTCTTCTAAGCAGAGAACTATGTACGAGTCTCTTGCTTCGAAGAGGGCCGTGAATTTGATGTTGAGGTGGGCACATAAGATAGTGCCTTGTTCCTCTTTGCGTTTTTCGGATACGCCCCCGCGGAGGGAGCACACCCGAATCCTATTACTCGTTGTCTTTGTCATGCTTAGGCCGTCTTCTTTTTCATCCGCCAGTGGTAGGTCAGGCCACAATTGCGTGGGGCGAAGTTTGTGTCCTACCTATTCCGGGAGAGCAACCTAATAAAGCAATTTCAACACCCCCTTGCCGCCACTTGATGGTCAAGTGGTCGTAGGGTGGTTCCAATGTCTCTTTCCCAGAAGCCCCGTTAGGGGAGCCTACTTCTCTAGTGTTTTATTTGCTCACTTATAGGCGTGAGCTAGTATACCTATTCGGGGGGTGGAGGATTCAGGAATGCAACCCCCTTCCCAGGTGGACCCGCACGATCACGGTTACCCAGGAAGGCTCGGCGGAGGGATGGGTTCTGTTCCTGTCCCCCTCCAGTGTTCACTATCTCCTGGGAGGGAGGTGAATAACTAAAGGGGGTCCCGAGGACGAATACACCTCTGAGGGTGCAGGTCCCCAGGCCAGAGCAAAGAAAAAGAAAGATTTAGTAGTAGAGATAGACCCCTAACCACGTCAGGTTCGCCACGCTATAGCTGCCCTCCAGCAAGAGTGTGGGTCACTCACACTGCCTGTAGGGAGGAAAAATGTAAATAATTTATTTTTATTTTTTTTATTACATTATAATATAAAAAAATAATATGTATATAAGGTTTGCAACATCATATGTGAATGGTCTAAATAGTTTAAGTAAACAAATGCAACTATTGTCTGTTGTTAAGTACTATAATATTGACATCCTTATGATACAGGAACATAATGTTAAGGATCCAGGCAAATAATATTACCTAGATGATTACTTCAAAATTATTAAAAACTGTTCACATTTGTTAAAAGGAGGAACTGCACTATTATTAGGGAAAATTCCACTTTCAAAATACTAAACTATGAGATGAATGAGAATGGCCAAATTTTATGTGTCAGAGTTTCCGTGTTAGATCATATAATTCTTATTATTAATATTTATGCCCCATCGGGGAATACAAGGAAATGGGAGAGAGAAGAATTGTTTTCTGGTGATCTATTATATTATATCAGAAATAATATTTAAAATATAATAATTGGGGGAGATTTTAACTGTGTTACCAGCATGAGAGATTGTAGCAATCATGACAACAAAGGTTTGGTGTCCAAAGCTTTAACAACTCTTATAAAGGATATAAAACTTAAAGATGTTGCCATGATACATAATTATCAACCTGAGTTTACATATTTTAGGGATAAATATGGGTCAAGAATTGATAGGCTTTATGTTAAGGGGCTTGAAAACAAAGTAGTCAAATGTGATACTGTTCCAATCAGTTTTTCTGACCATTCAATGGTTCTGTCAAAAGTAAACGTTAAAGTAGGTAAAGGTTTCTGGAAGCTGAATTGTAGTATTTTAAGCTCTGATGAGGTACAGGAAAACTTTGGAGTGTTTTGGAAACATGTTAAGAAGAAAATAAACACATACCAGAATATTTTACAGTGGTGGGAACAGTGTGCTAAACTAGAGTGCAAGAACTTTTTATAAAAATATGTAAGAGAATGTCACAAGAAAAATATGGGCTAAGTAATTTATTTCAAAGTAGGTTAAGAGGACTTTATGAAGAAGCTAATTACCTTGATGTGAATTATGAAGAAATAAAGGCACTGAAAACCAGAATAAATGAACTAAGGACAAAATTTGTGAAAGTGTTAAAATAAGATCAAGAATAAAAGACAAAATAGAAGGAGAAAAGCTTTCTTGCCATTTGATCTGTAAAGAAAAAAAGTAAAGGAAACAAGGTATTAATTACTAAGGTTAAGAGAGAAAATGGTGAAGAAATAGAGAATATAGAAGGAATAATCTATGTAATTAAAGAATTTTTTGGGGAATCTATATAAAAGAGTTGAAATTAATGATGAAGACTGTGAAAATTTTATCGAGTATTGCAAATCAAGACTAAAGGAATTGGAAAATGAATCTTTAATAAAACCAGTAAACAAGAAGGAAATATGGGAAGCAATTAATAATCTCAGGCTTAGTAGATCTCCAGGTAGTGATGATCTACCTGCAGAGTCTTATAAACATATGTAGAAATTTATGAGGGTAGAGATCATTGAGGTTATTCAGTTTCTCTTTAACAATAAAGTATTAAGTGTGTCACAAAATACAGGAATAATAAAGCTAGTGCCTAAAAAGGGGAATCTGAATTTAAATGAAAACTGGAGACCAGTAACCCTCCTAAATGTAGATTATAAAATAGTTGCAAAAATATTGGAAAGAAGAATTAAACCTTTAATAAATTTAATTTTGTCAAACGACCAATGCTGTTGTTTTAAGGGAAGGTCAATAATAGATTGTAATATCATGATTAGGGATATAGTGCAATTTGTCAGTAGTGAGAACCAAAAATGTGCCATGATAAACTTAGATTGGTAAAAAGCCTTTGACAGAGTTGATATTAAATTTGCATATAGGGTAATGGAAAAATTAGACATTAACACTGTTTATGTAGATTGGATTAATTTTTTTTTTTAATTGGGCACTCTCCCTACATCCTTGTGTAAGGTGAAGTGCAGAAGCATTTGCAGTGCCCAACAGGGAAACATGCTAAGTTCATGCTTGCCTTTATGTCTCATGAGTTAAGGGCATAGAAGCCTGAAGAGTCAAGGGCATAGAAGCCTGAAGAGTCAATGGTTTATGTCATCAAGTTATTGGAAGCTCCAACAACTTATCCCTTTCGATTTACACCAGGTACCTACTTTACTGCTAGGTGAACAGGGACTAATGGGGGCTAGGAAGTATGTCCAAACAACTTCTACCGGCCCGGGAATTGAACCTGTGACATCTCGCTTGCGAAGGCTAGAGCGGTACCACTCTACCACCAGCACACCCGTTGGATTAGAATGTTGTCTGGAAATTGAAAGATCAGTAAGACAAGAATGTCCTCTTTCTATGATTCTCTATATATTTTTACAAGAACCTTTTTATTTATCAGTAAACAGCAATGTCAGAATAATTCCCCCATAGTTACCAAACAACATAAAAAATTCCCACACAGGGATATGCTGATGATTCTACAGTCTTTGTTGCCACACACCAGTCCATAATTGAGGTTAGCAGAGAAATAGAAAGGTTTGAAAAACAATAGGTGCTAAATTAAACAAAGATGAAACAAGCATTATGGGCTTGGGTGAATGGAAGAAAAGAGATTCATGGTCTGTGTGTGGATGAGGTCAGCAGAATATTCCAGAATTTTAGGCACTATATATTATGACAATTATGAACACACTGTTTATATGAATTGGAACAAAATCTTGGAAAGTATCGCCATTACTGTTAATTGTTTATCAAACAGAAAATTATCCATGTACCAAAAAGCAATTATTGTTAACTCAAAAGTTTTGTCCAAGGTATGGTACCTATCCCATACATTTCTATTAAATAAAATGTACTCACAGAAATTTGAATCATGTATTTTTAAATACCTATGGAGTGGTATGTACCAGCCAATGAAAAGACAAACTCTGTATTTACCTGTCAAACAAAGAGGTATTGGAGTAGTTAATGTGTTTTGTAAAGCAGCTGCTTTATTATGCACAACTTTCATAAAAGTTTCTTCAGACCATGAAAAGGGGAAATTTCTAACTCCATATTATACAAGTATAAGGACTAGCTATGTACTAGATATGAAAGCTTTAGATAATGTTTCCTACTTGTCTCCACCTTATTATAGTAATGCAATCTATACCCCAAGAAGATAGTAAGGCATCATAACTTTCCCAATTTCAAGAATAAAGATGTATACTATATGTTAATGATATGGGCTACACCAGCAGTTGAAGAAAGGTATCCGCTGCTTAGTGGCCTTTTATTTAGGAAAATGTTACATGGAAATATATGGATCCTCACCAGAGAGGCTTCATATATAAGTATATTCATGAAACTCTACCAAGAAATCAGAGAATAAAAAATGTTAAACATAAAACAAGACGATAGTTATGTAAGATGTGGGAGGTAGACTACCCATTACATATATTTTACTTCTGTTTCCGTAACAATGAGATAATTACATGGTTTAAAAATTTCCTGAATACAGTCTGCGATGTCAATAGCAAATTATTTTCGCATTTCTTAATGTTTAATATTTAATGTTTAATATTAACATGTGCATCTTCCTTGTGCACATTTTGTTTTCTTACATGAATAATGCACAAGTTCCATTACAATAAATGGTGCTGGGGGAAGAGTCATCCAATCGACTACCAATTTTTTGTCTTCAATTTTCCAATCATTACTTTCAGGTGGCGGTATTTCTGGATTTTGAACTAGACATCGCTCATATATTGCTGCCTGATAATTGGCCCGCTGTATGTGCTTCAGAAGGGAATCCTTATTCGGGGATAACCTACATTCTCCATATCTGCCAGACTTTAACATTTTCACCCTTGATTTATTTACATCACAGCAATCCTTTTGTCCATATAGCTCGCATATATATGCCTCCAGCTCATCAGATAGAGTCTGAGAAACCTCAAATGCATTTCCAAGTTGTGCTAATGCTGCACAGTGAGCAGGATTTGATATCATGATTTTGGCAGAGTTCTTTTTTCCTATTCCATGCTAACAGTCACAACCGGTCATACAATGAAAGCCATTTAAGATCTATATCAATATAGCCTGCTCTATGTACCTACCTAATTCAGAGATATGAGCTAGCCTTTCATCATGTTTCTTTCGTGCTCTGTCTATCTTCGTTTTATCTGTAAACCGCATGTAGCACTTGCAGTGATATCCGGCGATTTCTACCTCGGGGATTTTAGCTTGCAAAGCTTCAAAGCTCTATACAAGCTCTAGTCTATAGTGATTTATGGAATCCTTGGCAACTTCGGATTCCCTGGTGTCTAGGTATTTCCATAAATGCGCACTTGAGACAAATTTTCGCCAACTAGCCTCAGAAAACCTAATAATATTGTCCCGTCTTGTAGAATCAACAACGTGCACGGAGAACGCCATGTTTATCAACTTTGGTGAGAGACGGCGATCATGATTGGCCGTGGACCAGCCCTTATAAGACACACTGTTTCATTGGTGGCCAGTGCTCTGCTGTGACGTCACTATGTACTGCTCTCTATCCACATTTTCTGAGAATTTTCAAACAAAATTATAAACTAACGTGCAACTTTTGAGACTGGGAACATTCATATTCGTGATTAGCAGCATCTAATTTACAAGAAAAAATTCATTTGAAGTAGTTCCTTGACGAGTACTACGGAATTAAATGATATCGAGCCTCGGCCCACGGTCTACCAATAATCTTCATAATATCCACAAGCCCCATACAAATTCCCGTACAAAAGAGACTGCAAATGAGCAAAACCAACTGGGCCAACTTCAAAGAGGATTTAAAAGAATACCAGCTACCAAACCTTCAAAAGGAAACTTTAGAAAACATTGATACAGAAATGAACAGACTACTGTAGAGTACACTTGAAAATAAAAACATCCATAAACAACAATATCCCCTAAACAAGTTACGGAATACTTCCCAGTAACAAGCCAACCGAGGAGGTTAAACTACTTCAAACACACTACAACGAATTAATTAAATATGCAGACAGATTCTATCCATCTAGATGGCTCTACACAGCAGAGATCACTACAAAGAAAATTAAGAGAGGATTAAAAGGAAATTAATAACAAGAAATGGAACGACCTAGTAGCCTCGGCCGACCACACAAAAGACTCCAAATCCTTTAGGACATCTATTAGAAAAATGATGGGTACAAACAAACAAAAGGCTCCATACATAAAAGATCAAAACGGACACAAGTTAGCCGATGAGGGGGAACAGGAACGAGCATTCAGGCGGGAAAAGGGGAAAATATTCAGAATCTCCGAGGAAGAAAATGAAGATTTCGATGAACACGAAAACACGATCAAGACAGAAATGGAAGACAAACTACACCGTATTACTCCTCACCATACTATAAATATGAATACTCTACCAGAACACCAACAAATAACACTCGGAGAACTTCAACACAACCTGAGGAAATTTAAAGAGAAAGCACCAGGAATCACTAGAAGCACTGCTCAGCATATACAACGCCTGTCTAGCTGTAGGATACTTCCCGGACTCACTGAAGAAGGCCAAGATGATTTGTATACCAAAGGGCGGGAAGGACATTAAAGTATTATAAAATTACAGACCCATATCACTATTGGAAGTAAGAGGGAAACTCCTGGAAAAAATATTAAATACGAGACTAATGAGATTTCTAACGGACAACGAAAAAAGAAACAGCCGACAGCAGGGAATCATGCCAGACAGAGATACCCACACAGCCATTGCCACTTTTTTTCTTTTTTTTTTTATATACTGGGTTAGCCTACCCGGGCACAGGTCACTAACCCACATCGGGGCCTGGGGGGCGAAAATGTAGTAATTAATAATAAATAATAATTCATAATAAATAAAATTTATAATAAAGTAAAAAAATAAAATAATAAATTGATGATGATAAAAATAATAATAATAATAATAATAATAATAATAATAATAATAATAATAATAACAATAATAATAATAATGATAATAATAAAGACCTACGAAAAAAAAGATCAATGGTGAGAAGCAATGTAGGTATGTTGTGTTGTCAATAGTAAGAGAAACAATTGAAACCCTGCAATTGTGCGTAAATGAGGCAGAAAGTCAGATGAGCAACCTGGAACTTGGTCACAATTTTTGTTATGCCATATGCAGGGTCTACCATTAAACAACACATTATTCTTCCAATATCTTCCCAGGCGGTAGTACCTCCCTGTTTGATTGCTGCCTACTACCTACTACAAGAAAAGGAAAGGTAAATCAGGTACACATAATATTAAGAGACGTAGCTAAAGCCTTTGATAAGTTTGGCACCTAGGTCTAAAGTACAAACTATTAAAACTAAGTCTCCCTCCCAAATTAGAATGAATATTATTTGATTACCTCGATAACAGAACCGCCCATATCCAAATAGGAATAGACTCAGGTCCGACATTCCAACTGGAAAGAGGAGCCCCCCAAGGGGGGTGCCCATTGCCTTCACTTTAGACGATATATACAGCAGACATTCCACCACCAGCGGCATACAGCTAATTTGTCGTGATCGCAGACGACTTAACCCAAATAGTATCATATTCCGGTATATCCACAAATATGATGGCCCACCACACAGCACTTGCAATAAAAAATATAAATGACTTTGAAAAGAAGTGTAAAATAAAACCAAAACCAAATTCAGGATCATCCCTATAGTAAAATTCAAAACCAGTCCAGTAATAGTCGATGACGAAATTTATCCATACGAAACAGAAAGCAAGATGCTGGGGCTAAAAGTAACGAAAGGATGATATATACACTTTTTGAAAGATAAAGCCAGGGCCGCAAGGGCAAGACTTGCGAAAATAAAAAGATTCAGGGACCTTAACTCAAATAACAAAAAGAAAATATACACAACACTGGTAAAATCAACAGTGAGCTACCCACCATCTCCACTACACACCTTGAGCAAAAAAAGCATTATGTCCCGACAAATAATCGTAAACAAAGCCCTCAGATCTATTTACAACACGAAACACACCGACCCCATTACAAACGAACAATTACATGGTAGAGCAAACCTCCACGCTCTAAACGTCGAAATGCACAACAAGAACAAAATATTTGGAACAAACTAACAGACCTAAAATTAGAAACCTTCCAAAACTGGAACAACGAAAGAATAACAGAACACGGTTCGTTCAAATCTCATAAGAAAATACTAGGACCACCCCCCCTTACCATCTTATACTTAAAGAGAACAACAAAATGAAAATAACTATCACCAAAAAGATGAGAGTGGCCTGTCAGCTCCACAACAATCTGGCAGGGCTCTCCACCAACTTTTCCTTCTTTATTACAAGATGAGAGCCCCGACCAGCTCCAGAAGAGAACCTGACAAGACACTCCAACCACCATATAAATAATCTTTCTCTAAGCACTCTTATCCTCCCATCTGCACAAATCTTCTCCCGTGTGTGTATATATATATATATATATATATATATATATATATATATATATATATATATATATATATATATATATATGCTGATAACCACAAGAAAAGAAGAAAACACGAAGTTCCCAAGCGCTTTCGTGTAATTCATATCTTCAGGGGTGGGTACAGATGAAGGAGAAATACAAAACAAGGTGTATATATACAGAGAAGGGTGAGATCAGGTCCGCAATGGTCAGATATTAGGTAATGACCTTACTAATCTTTAAATAGCACCGCAACGGTCGGTAGTCAGGTCAGAGGGCCAGGTGATCCGACCTTCTCACCTGGTTACATAAGAACATAAGAATGGAGGAAACTACAGCGGGCCTATTGGCCCATACTGGGCAGTCCCGCTTACACCCAACCCTTATTGCTCATAAGAACATAAGAACATAAGAAAAATAAGGAGTCTGCAATAGGCCGGTTGGCCTGTGCATGGCAGCTCCTGTCGAGAGTTACTACCACTCTCTATCATCCATGAATGTATCTAGCCTCCTTTTGAAACTTTCCAGAGTTCCCGCACTTACTACAAAGTTGCTAAGCTTGTTCTACTCGTCCACCACCCTATTTGTGAACCAGTTTCTTCCTATCTCCCTCCTAAACCTAAACTTATCCAACTTGAATCCGTTGCTCCGAGTCCTATCCTGCTCAGATATTATAAGAACTTTATCTATATCCCCTTTATTGATTCCTTTCACCCACTTAAATACTTCTATCATATCTCCCCGCACTCTTCGTCTTTCTAGGGAATGCAAGTTAAGTTTCTTTAACCTATTCTGATATGGAAGGTTTCTAAGTCCTGGAATCATTTTTGTCATTCTTCGCTGCACCGACTCTAGTGAATTTATATCCATTCTATAATAGGGGCACCAGAACTGAACCGCATAATCGAGGTGCGGCCTAACTAGCGCAAGATATAGTTGCAATAAGACCTCTGCACTCTTATTACTTACACTTCTAGATATAAAACCCAATACTCTGTTTGCCTTATTTCGAACATTAACGCCTATGTTTGAAGCTATTCAGCGTATTCGAGTTTATGATAATACTTGGTAACTTGTTCCATTCATCCACTACTCTGTTTCCAAACCAGTGCTTACCTATTTCGCGCCTAAATCTAAATTTGTCCAATTTAAAACCATTGTTACGAGTTCGCTCCTGGTTGGATAGTTTGAGTACCTTTGTAATGTCCCATTTGTTTAGCCCTGACTTCCACTTATACACCTCTATCAGGTCGCCCCTCCCTCTACTTCTCTCGAGGGAGTGCAAATTAAGATGCTTTAACCTGTCTCTATACTCAAGGTTCCTAATGCCCGGGATTAGTCTTGTCATTCTCCTCTGAATTCTTTCCAAGGATTCTATATCCATTCTGTAATACGGTGACCAGAACTGAACTGCGTAATCCAGGTGTGGTCTCACAAGAGCAAGATACAGTTTTAGGATGACCTCGCTAGTCTTGTAACTAACACTCCTTTGTATGAACCCAAGTACTTTATTAGCCTTGTTATGAGCAAAAACACATTGTTTACTTGGCTTAAGGTTCCTACTTATCATTACTCCTAAATCTCTCTCGCAGTCGGATTTCTCTATGGCATCGTTGTTCATCTGGTATCTGGTTTCCCTGTTTACATCTCCTATACTGAGTACTTTACATTTGTCAACGTTGAATTTCATCTGCCATTTTTCAGACCATTCGAAAAATTTGTTTAGATCTTCCTGTAGTTTTGCTGAATCCTCGTCAGATTTAATAACACGTCCTATTTTAGTGTCATCAGCAAATTTACTTATGTTGCTGTCTATGCGGATATCTATGTCGTTTATGTATATAATAAATAATAATGGTCCAAGTACTGAGCCTTGGGGAACTTCACTTGTGACGTTGCTCCAATGGGACTTAGTGCAGTTCATGCTCACTCCATGTTTCCTGTCCTGTAACCACGCCCTGATCCATTTAAGGCTGTTTCCTTTGATGCCATGAGCTTCTACCTTTCTAATTAGTCTTTCGTGGAGGACTCTGTCGAAGGCTTTGCTAAAGTCGAGATATACCACATCATAATTGTGCCCCTCGTCCACCGATTCGAAAACTGATGAAAAGAATGTTAATTGATTAGTTAGACAAGAACGTCCGCTTGTGAAGCCATGCTGGGAATTATTGATCAATTGGTGCTTCTCCAGGTGATTTCGAATAGAGTTTGAAATGATTGCTTCCAGTAATTTGCCTACTATTGATGTTAGACTGATTGGGCGGTAGTTAGAGGATAGTGATCTATCCCCCTTCTTGAAAATCGGTATTACATTCGCTATCCTCCAGGATTCTGGTACTACACCTGTTTGTAAGGACATGTTAAACAACTTTGCTAAGGGCATACTAAGCTCATCGGGACCAGGTGACTTATTAGGCTTTAGTTTACACTGGTCAACAAAGTTTTTGTTGCATTGCTATAAACACTTGATTCTTCCTAATTTGGGTGTGCTGATCTCATATCTGAAGTTAGTTTCTTTCTGTAAGCTCTAGTTTTTTTGCAATCAAGGTATTTTGAAATTTCAAAATTTCGTCTTCGTCTTATTGACCTCGTCGTCTATCTTGAAAAATATGTCATTAAACTGTATTAAATTAGCTGGGTAATAAACAATAAAATATTACATATTCTAAATTTATTCAACAACACAATTTGAAACATGTTCCATCTAAAACAAAGGTTGAAATTTGTATAAAACTCATTGTTAGGTAAGAAATTTGTTACTATGAGGAGACAAAGCCCAATCACATTTTAGCCAGGTAGGAATTTGTGCTTGAAGCTCTTGCGTTTGTGAAATGTCTCAGGGCACTCTCGTTTAATGCTCCAGCAGTAGTCTGCCATCATATGTTTGTCCCATCTCCCTTGGTAGCGGTCTTCCATGGTCTTGAGATCCTGATGAAACCGCTCGCCTTGCTCGTCACTTACTGCCCCTAGGTTCTCAGGGAATCTATCAAGATGACTATTTAGGAAATGGAGTTTGACACTCATATTGCATCCAAGGTCATGAAAGGCTGACAACATGGTTGCTACAAGGGTTTCATAGTTGTCAGCCTTTTTATTACCAAGAAAGTTTTCCATTACCGCCACAAATGAAAGCCATGCACCCCTTTCCTTGTCGTCCATCTTTCTGACAAAGTCTTGATCACGTACAAGTGCACGAATTTGTGGTCCATCAAACACACCTGCCTTTATCTTCTCAAATGACAAAGCAGGGTGAGCAGAGACTATGTGTTGGAAGCATTCACCATCAGTATTTAATGCTCTGACAAACTGTTTCATCAGGCCCAGCTTGATATGGAGAGGAGGAAATATGATCTTTTCTCGACTGACGATTGGATCATTGACAATGTTTGGCATACCAGCTTCCAGAGTCTCACGTAAGGGCCACTCCTTCAGGTTCCAATGCCTGTCTCTAGCTCGGCTGTCCCACATGCAAAGAAAGCAGGGATACTTTGTAAATCCTCTTTGTTGGCCAAGAAGGAAGTTCACCATTTTGAGGTCAACACAAATTGTCCAGTTGTGCTCATGGTATTTTAGCAGGTGAATCACAGTTTTAATGTCATTATACTCCTCTCGTAAGCACACAGAATGACCCACTGGAACAGCTGCATAGACATTACCATTATGTAGTAGCACACACTTCAGGCTACGCTTACAACTATCTAGAAATAATCGCCAGTCATTTGGACTATACAATGGAATCCCTAATTCCTGGAGAAGACCCGGGATATTATGACAGTAAACAAAATTATTCTCCTCTGTAAAGAATGGCACAAAATCCTGTTCCCGCTTTCTGAAGTCTGAAACTTTTGTGGTCTGGTTCAGTAGAGCCTTTTCTTGCAACCTAGAAGCTAGAACTTCTGCTGCATTTTTGGAGAGACCCAAATCACGCACAAGGTCATTCAGCTCTGGCTGACTAAACTTCTGAGGGGTTGATGACTCTGGTGTACCATCAGAAGAATCGTCGGAATCTGCAAGTATTTCTTGAGTTTCATGTTCACTCTCTTGGTCTTTGTCGCTTCCCTCCTCTTCAGCTGGAGACAACCCATTAAAAACTGGAACTGGTAGCTCATCAGAGTGCAAAGTAGGTCGAATTGCTGAAGGGATACTAGGATACGATATTTTATGTCTGTTTTTCTTGCCAACACCCTTCGTATTGATCAGACAAAAATAGCAGTCAGTTGTGTGGTCCTTCGGTTCTCGCCAGGTCATGGGAATTCCGAACGGTAAGCCCTTACGTTTTCCTTTTGTCCAGTCACTCAGCATTTCTTCGCAGTTATGACACACAGCATGTGGAGCCCATTTTTTGTCTTGGTCGCCAAGAGTAAGTCCGAAGTACGCTTTATAGCCGCGCCTCACAAACGATGTTATATTGCGCCTCTGACGAATAAGCGTGAAGTATCCACAAATATAACAGAAGGCATCAGGTTTGTTCACACATTGATTTCTCTTTGTAGCCATGACCAAATCTGAAAGAAAAAACAGACAAAATTATATCTCCCTATTGATACCATAATCGTGTAATTAATTAATTTGACCGCAAACGGCTAGAATGTAAAACCTCAAATTACATGAAAACTGGAGCATGCAGAACAAAACTGGTTTCAAATATGAAATCAGCAGATCAAAAATGGTAAGAAACAGTAAAGAAATCTCATGCAACTGGGAATTATAAAAAATTTGTTGTCCTGTGTTATCTATTTGCTTACTAACATCGTTACTAGTCACTACTATTTCGCTTAATTTGTTTTCTTCACTATCTCTGAATAGAGTCGGTGCCTCGGGTATCATGTTTAAATTTTCTGTGGTGAAAACTGTTGAAAAATATTTATTCAAATTATTGCTCATTTCTCCGTCGTTATCAGTGAGCTCGCCGGTATCTGACCATATTGGTCCAATCTTTTCTCGTGTTTTAGTTTGATACATTTGGTAGAATCCTTTGGGGTATGTCTTTGCCTCCCTTGCTATCCTTACCTCATTATTCCTCTTGGCTTTTCTTATCTCGGTTTTAACCCTACTCGCCAATATCTTATAATAATCCTGGAGGTAAATTTCGCCACGCTTTATCCTTCTACCTATAGCCTTCCTTTGGCCAATGATGTTCTTTAAGTAATTATTTATCCATTTAGGGTCATTGTTGTCTGATCTGAGTTTTTTGTATGGTATGTTCTGCCTCTGTGCATTAAATAACTCAATATTTAAATTGACGTGGAACTCGGCAATCTCAGATCTCGTTATCAGGTCGGGGTCATCTGTCAGGTTCACGGCCAAGCGTGACACCCCCTCTCTCAGCTGCCTCTTTAAACTGTCAAAGTTTGCCCTTCTGAAATCTGGTACTTAAGTGGAATTTTCCTTACGTCTACCCTGAAAATCTAACTGGAATCGAATTTCTTTGTGATCCCTGTTTGCAAGTTCGTTCCCTACCTCGACATTGCTAATGAGGTTTTCTCTGTTCGACAGAACTAAATCGAGTATATTATTACCCCGTGTGAGTTCGGTTATATGTTGACTTAGGAAACAGTCCTGGATCGTCTCGAGAAAATCCTCTGATTCTGAGTTACCCGTAAGGTCAGTCCAATCTATTTGGCCAAGGTTAAAGTCGCCGACTATACAGACTTTGTTGTGTATGGAAGCCCTGCGCATTTCATCCCAGATAAGTCGCTCATTGACTCTATCAAGATTGGGAGGTCTATATATTTCTCCTGTGATTAATTTTTCCCTACCGTCGCTTAATTCTATCCAAATTGTTTCTGTATTCCGCTCAGTTTTTATTTCCTTATTTATTTCACACTTCAGATTATCCCTAACATAGATTGCTACTCCACCTCCTTTCCTGGTTTGCCTATCGGTATGGAACAATTTGTAACCCGCAATTTGGTATTCGACCGGCAACTCACGTGAGTCTAGATTGATCCATGTTTCAGTGAATGCTATTATATCGATTTTTTCGGTACATACCAAGGCCCTAATATCATCCATTTTGTTTCTCATACTTCTACTGTTCGCGTAGTAGACATTTAAGTTAGTCGTGTTCTGAGTCCTCCCTTTACCGCGTTTAGTTTTAAACTCCCTGCTTAATTTAGCTTTGTCATCATTCCTAACACTATTTCCCTGTAATCTTTTACTTTGTTTACCCGCTCCCACTGCAGTTTCCCCCACCCCCGTGCCCATATGTTCCCCTAGCAGTTTAAAGACTTCGATATCCTTTGAACTGCCCCCTCTAGAGACCCAGCCAGGGTTGCCACCCCATCCCGAGACAGGTGCACCCCTTCCCAGCATAAAGGTCCCTTCTGCCGTAGAAGTTGTCCCAGTTGTCAATGAATGGGACCGATATTGACTTGCAATATCTGTCAAGACGGTCGTTGACACCAACCGCCCTTGACAACCATTCACTGCCAACTCTCCTTCTGGGCAGGACACGGCATATGATAGGGATCCCTCCCTTAGACCTAATACGATCTATAGCTGCCTTGAACTTATCAAGAAGCTCCTTGCTCCTACACCGGCCAATATCATTGCCTCCTGCACTGAGGCAGATAATGGGTTTGTTCCCATTACCAGACAAGATATTGTCCATCCTGTCAATTATATCCCCCACCCCAGCTCTTGGCAAACACACCCTCATCCTATTTTTGTTTTTACCACAAAAGGCCCTTTCCATGTACCTTACCTGTGAGTCACCAACAATTAAGGTTTTTATACCTTCCTTGTCATCCCTGTCCCTGATTGTACTAACGTCCAATTCGTCTATCAAGGGACTGAAGGGGTTGGTACACTTAGCTGTTGTTGTCGTTGTTGCCGTATCCTTGGTGTGCTTCTTCACCACCAGCTTCGTCTTCCCACTACTCACCACCTTCCACTCACTTGAGTTTTCGTCAGATACTGGCTCCCCTTTTAACTTCGCTAGCTCTTCCTTTAATTTCAGGTTCTCCAACGTGGCCCTCTCAATTTCTTCCCTGGGCCTCGCCAATTCTTCCATGGACCACTCCAGTTTGGTCAACAAACTCACATACCCAAGACCGCACATAGCACTGGCCATATCTGATAATTATCCCTCGGGAGCTAACCCTGCCGTGACCTTTCCCCTAGTGAGGTCAGAACACAACTGCCCTAGTGAGGTCAGAACACAACTGAGTGAGGTCAGAACACAACTGAGTGAGGTCAGAACACAAATCTTCTTAATTACAAAATTGTCCAGTTTGTACATGCCATTACTCAAATTCATGTTGAATGCTTCGATATGTTTAATGAGACTAGATTCTATGATGTTTCTACTGTCAATTGAATTACAAGGTAATATTGAGGAGGCATTATCCCAGTCAAGGCAATGCTTGTTATCCCTCAAATGAACAAACAGAGCATTGGATTTCTGGCCTGTCCTAACACTATTTGTGTTGTTTAAGTCTAGTTACAAGATCTTTACCTGTTTGGCCTAAGTAAAACATATTACATTCCTTGCAAGGAACTTTATAAATGCAACCGATTGTGTTGTTGGGGGAGTTTTTGATTAACATTTGTTTAACAGTGCATGAGTTTTTAAATGCCACATTGACGTTCCAGGTTTTTAGTTGCAAAGGAATTTGAGATAAATTTTTGTGAAATGGTAATACTAAGAGATTCTTATGGTCATGGGTGGGCTTGGGATCAGTTCTATAAAAGATTTCTTAGTAATGTTCAGGCATTTGTCTATGAAAGATCTAGGGTATTTAAGGTTTGAGCCAATATTATAGATATATTTATATTCCTCATCAATGAATTCCGGGCTGCAAATTCTCAAAGCATGTAAAAACATTGTTTAAAATACTGACTGTTTGACTCTATTATGGTGGGCAGAATAATAATGAATGTATGAACACACATTCGTAGGTTTTCTATAAATACTGAACTGAAAAGTGTTACCTATTCTGTGTATCAGACATTCTAGGAATGGCAATTTACAGTCTTGCTCTAATTCCACAGTGAATTTGATCGAGGGAGCTAAGTTGTTAAGTTGTGGCAGGAAAGCTTTTAGGTCCTCATTACATGGCCAGAGACATAATACATCATCAACATATCTAAACCAGACTGCTGAAGGTGGTTAAATATAACTAAATAGTTTCTTTTCAAAGAATTCCATATATAGGTTGCTTAATACAGGTGAGAGTGGATTACCCATTGCCATACCAAATTTTTGAGCATAATATTCTCCATTGAATTCAAATTTACAATCCTTAATACATAGTTTGATGAGTTCGGTGAAGTCGTCTTTCGAGATGTGTGTGTAACCGGTCGAAATATCTCACTACCAGTTTTTGGATTTTTTTTTAGTTATAGTGGATGGTAATGCAGTGGAAGCGCCTGTCAGAGAAATCCTGAACCAGCACAAACACAATTAATAAAAGTATTTTCCGTGACCGTGGAATAGCTAGTATACCTGTGATTGAAAAGCTTAGGCTTACATTCATTAGAGAGGCGTAGAGTTAGGGGAGATATGATAGAGGTGTACAAGTGGGTAAGTGGGATTAACAAGGGTAAAATGGAAGATGTTCTGAAGCTCAGTAATAACGAAATAACTAGAACAAATGGCTTTAAATTAGATAAATTCCGATTCAGAAAGGATATAGGCAAGCACTGGTTTGGTAATAGAGTTGTGGATATGTGGAATAGGCTACCGAGTGCTATAGTAGGATCGAGGACGCTAGGGAGCTTCAAGACGAAGTTGGATAGGCACATGGAAGTGCTGGGATGGGTGTGAAAGGGATCTGCCCTGTATGGGCCAGTCGGCCTCCTGCAGTATCCCACTTTCTTATGTTCTTATGTTATGTTCTTATGTTCTTAATGAGACGCACTGGTAAGAGATAACACTTATATTCCTTCCAACACTGCAGACGGAATCAATAATTGTACACAAGCACTAGAGTACCTCTTAGCTTGGCTTGCAACACTACAATGGGAAACAAACGTTATACATGGTATAAAAAAAAATATTGACAGATATTAATTGCATCTGAAAAGAACTACTAATGCAGCAGTACTACATACACCAGAACAGACACCAGAACGAGGAACTCATCTGAAACAATTCCTTCGTACATCCTACATCACTTAATGGCACATAATACATTAAAAAAATATTACTTGCACCGATGAAATGCCTTAAGTGCATCCGACAAAGTTATAGCAATCACAGGAATAGAAATCCCGATTTAGTCAAACTACACAAGAATATAGATCACTCATAACCTGTCTGAGATAACACACAAAATACTATAATCCTAACTGTCCTAACTATCCAGAAACTAAAGGTTGTAACTACTAACCTGCCAAGTGGCAGGCATTGACATGAAACCGAGAAAATCACTTATGACCCGTCAGGCAGGCTGGTGCTTCTCTGTTTTTTCATTACTCTTTCTAGGTTTCAGGAGTCATGAGTGTGTTTCTCCACCATCACCCATAACATGCTTCACACACATGCTCAGAATACACCCATGCTCTAAGGTGCTACGGCCTTTCACCAATTTTTAAAGAGGAATCCCTACGTCCCACGTGTGCAATCAACCATGTAGAGCGTTGATTACACACCTAGACTTGGTTATTTTAATCACATACACCCAATACTGGGGAGATGAATGACTTTATGTAACCACTAGCACTCCCGGTCCAAGCGTGTGACCATTCATTCACCCAGACTGCACTCGGTTTACTCCCAATACTTCATGGACAGGAAGAGAGCTACCGTCAGCCAACCTAGTTAGGCCAGCTCAGAGTACAACCAAGTGAACCTTGCCCAGCTGAGGGAGGGGTTCTACTTTCCCGTTAGTAAGATTTTTCACTGACTGATTGAAGAGATGTGGTGTTGTATGAACCAAGGTGAGGAGATTTGATGAACCAGATCGACCACCGATCAAAGTACGGCTGCTGGTCCCAGTAGTTAGTCGTCAGAGACACCTGTTCGCCTCGTGCGTTGTTAGCTGTATCTTCCAAACAACCACTAACCACCGACCAACCATCACCGACGAACCAAGTGGGTTCTCCAAACCCTGCAAAAGGAGCACTTTGTTAACTACAGTACTGTTAAATTCTTCTCCGCCCTATCTAAACACTGTCTGAGATCGAATAAAGACTTACTTGCAACACAGATGAAATGCGTGAGAGAAAGGACGAGGCCACGTGGGCGTTTTCCTTGGCAGAACGCGTAGTAGACGTCCTCATTGGTCAATGACCTGCGCTGATTGACTTGATCACCCTCGGTATCCTTCAGGGCGCTCGCCTGCCTGGCCCCCTCCATGATGTCATCTTTCTCATATTTCTAATAGTTTCTTTGGGACACACGTAACATATTTAGACTGGGAAACTATCCACAATAACTTAAAATTTTATAATTGTCCCTTAACTTCATGAATCGTGTCTATATTAATTCTGAAGTACATGTAAATCTCCATAGGCCTAGTTCAAAATGCTTCCACCCCTTGACTGAGGGCGTTGCTTGGAGGCCTTTGTTTTAACTCGCCACGAGGCGTGGGTGTTTCAGCCTGGCCCACTTATGTCTTCATGTTTTTGCAGATCGGTCATTTTTGTTCTAACGTCTCTAAATATCACATTAACATTTCTGAATATTACATCTTCTAAAATTACGAAATTATCCAGTTTGTACATAACATTACTCAAATTCATGTTGACGGATTCGGTATGTTTAATGAGACTGGATTTTATAATGTTCCTACTGTCAATTGAATTACAAGGTAATATTGAGGAGGTATTATCCCAGTCAATGCAATGCTTATTATCCTGATTTACCTTTCCCTCTTTCTTGTAGTAGGTAGTAGGCAGCAATCAAACAGGGAGATACTACCGCCTGGGAAGATATTGGAAGCATAATGTGTTGTTTAATGGTAGACCCTGCTGCCATATGGCATAAAAAAAATTGTGATCAAGTCCCAAGTTGCTCATCTGACTTTCTGCCTCATTTGCATGGTTTCAATTGTTTCTCTTACTATTGACAACACAACATACCTATATTGTTTCTCACCAATTGTGTGTAAATGAGGCAGAAAGAATCCTTGGAAAGAATTCAGAGGAGAATGACAAGACTAATCCCGGGCATTAGGAACCTTGAGTATAGAGACAGGTTAAAGCATCTTAATTTGCACTCCCTCGAGAGACGAAGAGCGAGGGGCGACCTGATAGAGGTGTATAAATGAAAGTCAGGGTTAAACAAAGGGGACATTACAAAGGTACTCAAACTATCCAACCAGGAGTGAACTCATAACAATGGTTTTAAATTAGACAAATTTAGATTTAGGCACGAAATAGGTAAACATTGGTTTGGAAACAAAGTAGTCGATGAATGGAACACGTTATCAAATACTGTATCATCATTAACTCGAATACGCTGGATAGCTTCAAACATAGTTTGGATGCTTATATGAGCATTGAGCAATAGGGGTTGGGTGTAAACGGGACTGCCTAGTATGGGCCAACAGGCCCTCTGCAGTTTCCTCCATTCTTATGTTCTTATGTTCTATTGGGGTTTTTGAGTTACAGTGGATGGTAATGTAGTGGAAGCGTCCCTCAGAGAATACCGAACCAGATTGGGGTTAATGAGACACACTGGTAAGAGATAACACTTCTATTCCTTCCCACACTACAGACGGAATCAATAATTGTACACAAGCACTAGAGTACTTCTTAGCGTAGCTTACACCATTATAATGGGAAACAAAGTTTGTACATGGCATCAACAAAATTATTAAAAGAGATTAATTGCATCCGAAAAGAACTAATAATGCAGGGGTACTACATACACCAGAACAGACACAAGAACGAGGAACTCATCTGAAACAATTCCTTCATACGTCGTACTTCACTTAGTAGCATATAAAACATAAAAACAAAATATTACTTGCACCGTTGAAAATACCTTAAGTGCATCCGACAAAATTATAGTAATCCCTGAGGAATAGATATCCCGATTTAGTCAAACTACACAAGAACATGGATCACTCATAGCCTGTCTGGAATGACCCACAAAATTCTATAATACTAACTGTCCTAACTATACAGAACCCGAAGGTTGTAACTACTGACCTTCCAAGTGGCAGGCATTAACAAGAAACAGTGAAAATCAATCATGACCCGTCAGGCAGGCGGGTGATCCGCTGTTTTTTCATTACTCTTTCTAGATTCAGGAGTCATGAGTGCAGTTCTCCACCAACACCCGCAAAATGCTTCATACATAAGTTCAGAATACACCCGTACCTTAAAGTGCTACAGCATTAACCAATTCATGAAGAGGAACTCCTATGTCCCACGTGTGCAATCAACCTTAAGACCGTTGATCTCATATCTGGACTTGGCTATTTGAGCAACATACACCCAATACTGGGGAGATGAATTTCTCTACGTAACCAGGTGTACTCGATCCCAGTCAGAAAAGAGATTAAGCTTCCCTCACACTATGCAATTTTTCTCCATGCATTGTATAAACTCCTTAGTTGTGGTGTAGGGTAGTCGACGGCTTTACGCAAATCTCGGTGGTTTCCTCTACGCGTGCGTTTGCACACACCAAAATCCTTGGAAATTCAGGTAGATCAGGTAGCCAGCATGGATGCTGCTTTCCACGTGGAACCTCGTGATCACCTCGTTACCGATACCACCAGCCACTAACCTTTAGCTTCACTAAAACCTGGAATAATCCACCTATTAACCACTCTGTATACCCTCTCCCGTCCCTATCTAAGCACTGTACGTAATTGAAAAGAACTTATTTCAAGATCTACTTAACTGTTCTGCTTAAATTTCCAATTCTCTCCTTATCGTCCTATATTTCTTTTTCGGGAAAGTCTACCGCCACTTTACTATTTATTTGCGTCTTTAATTCAGGACACGAACGTTCCCCACGGCTTTCCAGTAACTATTTTACTTATTCGTGAAGCACATGACGTCATTCTTCTCTTACCGTATGTCGATGGAAATTTATCCAAGATAACTTTTGCTACCATTATAGTTGGCTTGTAACTTCGTCAACATCGATGAATTAAATTGAAAAAATACATTTCTTAGGTCTCGTGGGCGCCAGCTGGTCACTTAGGGCCGAATTCAGAACAGTGATTTGAAACCGCATGAAGGTTTAAACCAAGAATCGAGCGAAGATTGAAGATTGTTGGTATTCAGAACGCTGGTTTGAGCCAACACAAAGATTCAAACCAGGTTTGAGATCGGAATTGTTGATCCTCGCGTTAATCCAGCCTGGAGGCAAGTTTAGCGGTCGATCCTTCAAGCAAGTCAACATGAATTTTGACAGAGAGCGCGGGTTTGGGCAATATCATCAAAATGGATTTTTTTTTAGAGAGAAGACTGGTGGTAGATAGGCAGAATCCTATCAATTTGTATGATGACACGCAATTTAAACAACGATATAGTTCAGCAAGGCAGATTACGTTGATATTTTCCGTGATATGGAGCATCTACTTGACAGACCTGTTGACTAAGGGTCACCTCTACCTCCCATTCATTAGCTAATGATTGCCTTGAGATTCTTCGCAACGAATAGTTTCCAGGTAAGAAAGAGTTTGGTTACTGAATGAATAATGGTAATGTGTTACAACACTTTCGTGTCCATGAAGATCAAGCGGGTAAATGTTAAGAACGCTGACGCTTCATATTTTGATTGTTTTTCTTTAGATAAACTATTTTGATGTATTTTCAATATAACTGAATCAATGATGAGTGCATTTTGATTTTAATGCATTAATAAAGGAAAGTCTTCTCATAATATTACTAATTAGGGGAAATGTGGGGTTAAAAGAACAGAAAGAAACCTAACCTAACCGAACCTAGTCAGGTTACTACGCCCTGTATTGATTCATCTTGCTTTGGTAAAGAATATTGACACCCATCCCGGATTAGATCTACATTTTGTATGTAATGGTTCTTTCTATAGGAATTTCTTTCTTATCATAAACAACACAGCCACGTTGTAACACAGTACCATAAATCATTATAATGTGATCATAATTTTATTGCAATTATAGTAATAAAAGTAACTTTTGATGTGCAAGGAGAGCTTTCTCCTCATCCGTAAACATTACTCTCGGTGGTGATTGGCTGTCGTAATGGTGTAACTGGAACGTGATTGGGTGGAATTTCAGTGTTCGAATCCTTGCTCGTAATTGAAGATAATGCAACAGATTACCCGATCCGGGGTTCAAGTCGATGTTCTGAATGTGGGTAATCCACTGCAGGAAATCTCTAATCGAGGAATTTAGATTCGCAGGCCTGAGCCGAACTCAAATCCCAGGCTCAACTCACCGTTTTGAATTCGGACCTTAGTTCCCGAGTCACCGGCAACAAAGCTTGGATGCGCACAAAGGCTTTGTATAGACCTGCCCATGCGGTATGAAAATTACTCTGGCCCCCGCACCACTTATGTTTCCTTGTTCGTTAAATCAGGAATTTTCGTTCAAAAATATCACACACACACACACACACACACACACACATTTATTTCTGATCAGATAATTATTTTAAAATATTATCTTCATCGGTGCTACAAAGAAATAAAGAACCATATACGTGAAATTAAGCACAATAAAATAAAACTATAAGTCATGCTTATTGTCTTTAAGAAAGAAGCTATTTCAAAATCGTTGGAAAAAACGAAACGAAAATCAATGTGTGGAAAGGAGACTTTTAAAACTTTTTGTAACTGTTTACGAATACAAAAACTAATATAACCAAGGTGTCAAGGTTTTTACTAGGTATGCTTGGTTGCAGTAAATGTAGGAATAATTTTCGACTCCCACAGGTGACAGACAGACAGGCAGACAGTTTACGAACTATTAAACTGTTTTATATGCAGCAGAATAATTTTTTTTTGGCGAATTAATTTTAATTTTTTGGTTGAAAATGGTTACGGTATTCACTTTCTATGATGATATCATACTGATTTATTTATAGTTTAAAGCACAATAACTCTTTTGTACAAAACTAAATTATATTATAATCAATGCAGGTAAGAAGGTCCAGAGGAACAGGCCCGTTTTGACAGAGGTCACTACAATGACTGCGTATCTCAGTTTGGTGCTTGTCATGGCTGGTATCCTGCAGAACACTGTCATCTCCATCCTTCTACCCACAGGTATTTAAGCACCGACAAATATATGAATTTTACACTTACACCTACTGGTATGGAGTAGGAGGGAGAGAATAGTTCAATTGGACTTACAAGATTTCTGATATCTCTTTGCAAAGTACCTCCCCATGCCTAAGCTGACAATGCTGTACAGATGCAGTAGATACTTCACTCCTGAGCAGTTGCTCCAAGTATATAAGGGATTCATTCGTCCTAACTTGGAGTACTGATCTCATATCTGGGGTGGCTCTTCTTCTGTCCAACTGTTAGATAAGGTGGACTCAAAGACATTTCGTCTTATTAACTCTCCTCCTTTAGTTGATAATTTTCTTCCCTTTCTCTTCGCCGCAATGTTGCTTCACTCTCTCTCTCTTTTACAGGTACTTTAGCGGGCAATATTCGGTGAATTTGGCATCCTGTGTACCACCGGCAAGGCCATGGGCTCGTAACACACGTCTTGCCCGCGGTGCCCACCGTTTCTCTGTTGCTGTCGTTTACACTAGAATAACCCGTTATAGTACATCGTTCTTTCCTCACACAGCCAAACTGTGGAATGCTCAACCTTCTTCTGTGTTTCCACACTCATATAATGTCTCACTTTAAAAAGCTGGTTTCTCAGCATGTGCGTGGTGTAAATTAACATATCCTTTCCTTTACTATTTTTTATTTATTTTTACTCTTATTTTTTCGCCCCCCAGGCCCCGTTGTGGGTCGATGACCTGTGCCCATGTGGGCTATTCTCCGTTAAAAAAATAAATCCGATGTGCTCTCTGCCTTTCAACAGCTATAAATCAGAGTAGTTTGATTAACTCTTAAAGGCCATGTCTGCATGAACCTTAACTACTCCCCAGAGGACTCCCAATTGAAAAAAAAAAGTCTGTGGGTCCACTTAAGAGGATGTGGTATGTACATTATACAAATTTTTAAATCACATTTGTGACATAATGGGGGAGGGGTGGCATGTAGCAAATTTAGATGATCTAAGAAGTAGAAAAAACATGTTGGATCAGTTCTCACCACTCTTCAAATAGACCATTTACGACTTTTTTTTAGCTTAATTTGATTTCCATACATTCCTACACATAAATTACTTGGATTAGTTATCTTAAAGGCTTCCCTTTTATGATGGTTAGGAGAATTTGGAGGCTATAAGCGGCGATGAAGCTGGTGGATGTTCCTACACAAACATGGAATTCTTTTAAAAAGAACAATAAAATTCTTCATGTGCTGTTCTATATGGAGGAGATCTTATAAAATATATTATCCCTTTGCAGATTTATACAATTTATGTACATCCAAATCTATTTCCTTTCTAGAGGTTATCGGGCGGGGGTGAGAGTACCACGGAAATCTCCCACGTTCCAATAACGAATCGTAGATATTTTTTATTTTTTTTTAGCCCAGAGTGCTTCTTGCAAACCGACCATGGGGATAGCACAGCATGGTGTACACCACGGAACTTCTTGCAATTGGCCCTTAGTGCTGAGCTAAGGAGTATGTAACCGGTTCCATGGCCACTTATTGAGGGCAGTAGTTTGATATCACTCACTATAGGAAGACGTTATTTAAAGTCATCGTTGATGTGCTCCGTCTTTCCTCGAGGGAGGACGTCGGATATTTTCCGTTCTCCCTCGAGGGGTCTTTACTCAAGATCACTCCCACTCTCACATCAATCGGACGTATTTAGTAGTGCTACTATAAGATAGCCTCCGTCCTCATTTAACACTCATTGCTACAGTTATTAAGTTACGTGATTTGGCCTAATTAATATGCTAATTAGTTCGATTATGCAAAATGCTCAATATATGCAAATTAGGATACTCACGACCAGTACATTGCATTTCCAGCATAAAACCTTACAGTACTGGACACCTTATCACGTGCTCTGAACATGAACCTCATAGCTAGTGGAAAGTTACAGGGGATGATAGTTATACAAGTCTAATGTAATTAACTCAAATTCAAATAAGTAGATATATTATGTTCCCCCCATTACTGTGATATATATACTGTTACTTTAAAAAGATGAATGTGGTGTAATGGTCAGCATCCTCGCCTCACAAGCGAGCGGACCCGCGTTCGGTCCTCTGGCAAGTTTATTTATACCATTTGTCTCTGTCTACCCAGCAGTAATTGGGAACCTGGATGTTAATCGATTTGCGGATCTTATTCTGGGGTAATGGTTAGCCAGTGCAGTTGGCTAGTTGTCCGGTCTTCTCGGACTTTCCTTGACATTGGGACATGCAGCTCGTTAACTTAGGGTGTGGTTATCGTGTTGGCGACAGCTTCTACACCTTAAACAAATTCACGTCTAGGTGGCCCTTGGGCCAGCCATCCTTGATTTCGAGGAGCTCCCATTATTATTATTTACATGCCAAAAGATCCCAAATATACCCGATGATGGATACCTGTCAATCAGTGTGAGACGGAAAAAAGACCTGGCTAGCTCACGTAAAGATGAGTGGTCCAGAATGGACGAGTTGACGGTTCTGGACAAACAAAAGAAATACACTCTGCCACATTCGTAGAGTGATACAGTATATATAATTTTTTATAAAAGTTCAAAGTCCTGCTATAACAGTCGAGATAAGTTTATTTCTGTAGAAACAGGGCCGCCATTTGCAATGACGTCACTAGTTTCAAACTCATCACTGCAGTCGGAGGTAGTAGAAAGGGTGGTCTCTTCATACCCCAAATGCCATGTTCAGGTAAGTTTTAAGGGTGTTTTTTTATGGTCTAAGTCATGGACATTTCGTAAGTGAAGAAATGTGCCGTGAAGAGCAGCTTCAAATATCGGTTGGATGGGTATATGAGCGATAGGGGTTGGGTGTAAATGGAGCTGCCCGGTTCCGGCTATAGGCCCGCTGCAGTTTACTCCTTTCTTATGTTCTTTTTGACATAAAAAACTCCCATGTTCACACCAGCTCAGCTGTCATGTACTCTTACCTGGTAGACTTCCTCTTCTTTTTTTTTCAGTGCATTTATAAAGTATATCGGTACTAGATGGAGATACGAGTAAATTTTGAAGTAATGACATTATCTGGACCTTGTTTTGAAAATGCCTGGTGCTAGTTAACATGACAACATAGTGCTGTTAATGTTTTGATGATTTACTAATGAACCACTGGGATGTATCATTTATATCAATTAATGGGTAAAATTTTACTTTAACTACCATAAATATTTTGATGTTTAGATTCGAGATAGGCTATATCGGGTAAATTTTAAGTTTTGTTCAACCCTGTACTTAGACATGCAGACATGCTCTAACCTAACCTAAGCTATGATCTGTATTTTCTTATGCGATCGAAAAATGTTTTTTGCGACAGAAATCCTGTAGAGATAATGTCTTATTGTTAATATTACTTAATCCCATAGTTAGAATCTTGAAGTTCCCTGGATGACCCAAACAGTGAAACAGACAGGAGGTTAACAAAAATAGACAGATTCATACATGCACAAATAGACAATATGGCAACTAACATGACAGACAGACAGCTGACTAACTGGCTCACATTTGACTGACTGGTTCACATTAGTAAAGATAGGCTTACATTCAAACACCACGCAGACGAACAGACAGTTGGGATGGCAATAGAGAGGCCGGATAGACTTGAAACAGATTAGAAAGCATTTATAAACAAGAATATCACCAAATTGACCATAGCTGCGTCAGTGAGGGTAGGAGGTCTTACATCCATCAGCGTAAATAATAAGACTCAACACTCTCGGTCAGTCATGTGAGATGGGCCTAAAACTGACTAACGTAGATGATGACTATGGTGACTTAACACAGGTGATGACTTAAGCAGATGGTGACTAATCTAACCAGAATCAAGGTCACTTCTCTTCATAATATAATTTATCTCGGAATGATCATCGGTGATTCATAATAATTTTTTTGTTTTATGATTTTAACCTCTCCTTATGGCGAATATTTCTTTAACCAATTATTCGAACCTGTATTCTATTCCTTCCTAATAGTATACTAGATACTTACAGTACCTAACAACCAGGACCATGATTAAAACAACCAGGACCATGATCATAACAACCACGACCATGATTATAACACCTACAACTATGATTATAACAACCACGACTATGATTATAGCAACCACGACCATGATCATAACAACCACGAGTATGATTATAACAACCACGACCAAGATTATAACACCTACTACTATGATCATAACAACCACGACCATGATTATAACAACCACGACCGTGATTATAACAACCACGACTTTGATTGTAGCAACCACGACTATGATTATACATCCACGACCATGATTATAACAACCACGACCATCATTATAACAACCACGACCATCATTATAACAACCACGACCATCATTAAAACAACCACGACCATCATTGTGACAACCACAACCATGATTATAATAACCACGACCATGATTATAACAACCAGGACCATGATTATAACAACCACGAGAGTGATTATAACAACCACGACCGTGATTATAACAACCACGACTATGATTATAACAACCACGACCGTGATTATAACAACCACGACCGTGATTATAACAACCACGACTATGATTATAACAACCACGACTATGATTATAACAACCACGACCATAATTATAACAACCACGACCGTGATTATAACAACCACGACCGTGATTATAACAACCACGACTATGATTATAACAACCACGACTATGATTATATCAACCACAACCATGATTATAGCAACCACGACCGTGATTATAACAACCACGACCGTGATTATAACAACCAGGACTATGATTATAACAACCACGACTATGATTATAACAACCACGACCATGATTATAACAACCACGACCATGATAATAACAACCATGAATATGACTACAACAACCACGACCATGATTATAACAACCACGACCGTGATTATAACAACCACGACTTTGATTGTAACAACCACGACTATGATTATACATCCACGACCATGATTATAACAACCACGACCATCATTATAACAACCACGACCATCATTATAACAACCACGACCATCATTAAAACAACCACGACCATCATTGTGACAACCACAACCATGATTATAATAACCACGACCATGATTATAACAACCAGGACCATGATTATAACAACCACGAGAGTGATTATAACAACCACGACCGTGATTATAACAACCACGACTATGATTATAACAACCACGACCGTGATTATGACAACGACGACCGTGATTATAACAACCACGACTATGATTATAACAACCACGACTATGATTATAACAACCACGACCATGATTATAACAACCACGACCGTGATTATAACAACCACGACCGTGATTATAACAACCACGACTATGATTATAACAACCACGACTATGATTATATCAACCACAACCATGATTATAGCAACCACGACCGTGATTATAACAACCACGACCGTGATTATAACAACCAGGACTATGATTATAACAACCACGACTATGATTATAACAACCACGACCATGATTATAACAACCACGACCATGATTATAACAACCACGACCATGATTATAACAACCACGACCATGATTATCACCACAACCATGATTATAACAACCACGACTATAATTATAACAACCACGACTATGATTATAACAACTTCGACCATGATTATAACAATCACGACCCTGATTATAACAACCACGACCATGATTATAACAACCAGGACCATTATTATAACAACCAGGACCATGATATATTTCAACCACGACCATGATTATAACAACCACGACCATGATTATAACAACCACGACTATGATTATAACAACCACGACTATGATTATACATCCACGACCATGATTATAACAACCACGACCATGATTATAACAACCACGACCATCATTATAACAACCACGACCATGATTATAACAACCACGACCCATCATTATAACAACCACGAATATGATTATGACAACCACAACCATGATTATAATAACCACGACCATGATTATAACAATCAGGACCATTATCATAACAACCACGACCATGATTATAACAACCAAGACCATGATTATAACAACCACGACCATGATTATAACAACCACGCCCATGATTATCACCACAACCATGATTGTAACAACCACGGCCATGATTATAACAACCACGACTATAATTATAACAACCACGACTATGATTATAACAACTTCGACCATGATTATAACAATCACGACCCTGATTATAACAACCATGACTATGATTATAACAACCAGGACCATTATTATAACAACCAGGACCATGATATATTTCAACCACGACCATGATTATAACAACCACGACCATGATTATAACAACCACGACCGTGATTATAACAACCACGACTATGATTATAACAACCACGACTATGATTATAACAACCACGACCATGATTATAGCAACCACGACCATGATTATAGCAACCACGACCATGATTATAACAAACACGACCATGATTATCACCACAACCATGATTATAACAACCACGGCCATGAGTATAACAACCACGACTATAATTATAACAACCACGACTATGATTATAACAACTTCGACCATGATTATAACAATCACGACCCTGATTATAACAACCACGACCATGATTATAGCAACCAGGACCATTATTATAACAACCAGGACCATGATATATTTAAACCACGACCATGATTATAACAACCACGACCATGATTATAACAACCACGACTATGATTATAACAACCACGACTATGATTATACATCCACGACCATGATTATAACAACCACGACCATGATTATAACAACCACGACCATCATTATAACAACCACGACCATCATTATAACAACCACGACCCATCATTATAACAACCACGAATATGATTATGACAACCACAACCATGATTATAATAACCACGTCCATGATTATAACAATCAGGACCATTATCATAACAACCACGACCATGATTATAACAACCAAGACCATGATTATAACAACCACGACCATGATTATAACAACCACGACCATGATTATCACCACAACCACGATTATAACAACCACGGCCATGATTATAACAACCACGACTATAATTATATCAACCACCACTATGATTATAACAACTTCGACCATGATTATAACAGTCACGACCCTGATTATAACAACCACGACCATGATTATAACAACCAGGACCATTATTATAACAACCAGGACCATGATATATTTCAACCACGACCATGATTATAACAACCACGACCATGATTATAACAACCACGACTATGATTGTAACAACCACGACTCTGATTATACATCCACAACCATGATTATAACAACCACGACCATGATTATAACAACCACGACCATCATTATAACAACCACGACCATCATTATAACAACCACGAATATGATTATGACAACCACAACCATGATTATAATAACCACGACCATGATTATAACAATCAGGACCATTATCATAACAACCAGGACCATGATATATTTCAACCACGACTATGATTATAACAACCACGACCATGATTATAACAACCACGACCATGATTATCACCACAACCATAATTATAACAACCACGGCCATGATTATAACAATCACGTTTATAATTATAACAACCACAACTATGATTATAACAACCACGAATATGATTATAACAGCCACGACTATGATTATAACAACCACGACAATGATTATAACAACTTCGACCATGATTATAACAATCACGACCATGATTATAACAACTACGACCATGATTATAACAACCACGACCATGATTATAACAACCATGAATATGACTACAACAACCACGACCATGATTATAACAACCACGCCCGTGATTATAACAACCACGACTTTGATTGTAACAACCACGACTATGATTGTACATCCACGACCATGATTATAACAACCACGACCATTATTATAACAACCACGACCATCATTATAACAACCACGAATATGATTATGACAACCACAACCATGATTATAATAACCACGACCATGATTATAACAGCCAGGAACATGATTAATGATTATAACAACCACGACAGTGATTATAACAACCACGACCGTGATTATAACATCCACGACTATGATTATAACAACCACGACCATGATTATCACCACAACCATGATTATAACAACCACGGCCATGATTATAACAACTACGATTATAATTATAACAACCACGACTATGATTATAACAACCACGAATATGATTATAACAACCACGTCTATGATTATAACAACCACGAATATGATTATGACAACCACAACCATGATTATAATAACCACGACCATGATTATAACAACCAGGAAAATGATTATAACAACCACGACAGTGATTATAACAACCACGACCGTGATTATAACAACCACGACTATGATTATAACAACCACGACCATGATTATCACCACAACCATGATTATAACAACCACGTTTATAATTATTACAACCACAACTATGATTATAACAACCACGAATATGATTATAACAGCCACGACTATGATTATAACAACCACGACAATGATTATAACAACTTCGACCATGATTATAACAATCACGACCATGATTATAACAACTACGACCATGATTATAACAACCACGACCATGATTATAACAACCATGAATATGACTACAACAACCACGACCATGATTATAACAACCACGCCCGTGATTATAACAACCACGACTTTGATTGTAACAACCACGACTATGATTGTACATCCACGACCATGATTATAACAACCACGACCATTATTATAACAACCACGACCATCATTATAACAACCACGAATATGATTATGACAACCACAACCATGATTATACTAACCACGACCATGATTATAACAACCAGGAACATGATTAATGATTATAACAACCACGACAGTGATTATAACAACCACGACCGTGATTATTACATCCACGACTATGATTATAACAACCACGACCATGATTATCACCACAACCATGATTATAACAACCACGGCCATGATTATAACAACCACGGCCATGATTATAACAACCACGATTATAATTATAACAACCACGACTATGATTATAACAACCACGAATATGATTATAACAACCACGACTATGATTATAACAACCACGAATATGATTATGACAACCACAACCATGATTATAATAACCACGACCATGATTATAACAACCAGGACCATGATTATAACAACCACGACAGTGATTATAACAACCACGACCGTGATTATAACAACCACGACTATGATTATAACAACCACGATTATAATTATAGCAACCACGACTATGATTATAACAACCACGAATATGATTATAACAGCCACGACTATGATTATAACAACCACGACAATGATTATAACAACTTCGACCATGATTATAACAATCACGACCGTGATTATAACAATTACGACCATGATTATAACAACCACGACCATGATTATAACAACCATGAATATGACTACAACAACCACGACCATGATTATAACAACCACGCCCGTGATTATAACAACCACGACTTTGATTGTAACAACCACGACTATGATTGTACATCCACGACCATGATTATAACAACCACGACCATGATTATAACAACCACGACCATCATTATAACAACCACGAATATGATTATGACAACCACAACCATGATTATAATAACCACGACAATTATTATAACAACCAGGAACATGATTATAACAACCACGACAGTGATTATAACAACCACGACCGTGATTATAACAACCAAGACTATGATTATAACAACCACGACCATGATTATCACCACAACCATGATTATAACAACCACGGCCATGATTATAACAACTACGATTATAATTATAACAACCACGACTATGAATATAACAACCACGAATATGATTATAACAACCACGACTATGATTATAACAACCACGAATATGATTATGACAACCACAACCATGATTATAATAACCACGACCATGATTATAACAACCAGGAAAATGATTATAACAACCACGACAGTGATTATAACAACCACGACCGTGATTATAACAACCACGACTATGATTATAACAACCACGACCATGATTATCACCACAACCATGATTATAACAACCACGGCCATGATTATAACAACCACGATTATAATTATAACAACCACGACTATGATTATAACAACCACGAATATGATTATAACAACCACGACTATGATCATAACAACCACGACAATGATTATAACAACTTCGACCATGATTATAACAATCACGACCGTGATTATAACAACCATGAATATGACAACAACAACCACGACCATGATTACAACAACCACGACCGTGATTATAAAAACCACGACTTTGATTGTAACAACCACGACTATGATTATACATCCACGACCATGATTATAACAACCACGACCATCATTATAACAACCACGACCATCATTATAACAACCACGACCCTCATTATAACAACCACCACCATCATTATAACAACCATGAATATGATTATGACAACCACAACCATGATTATAATAACCACGACCATGATTATAACAACCAGGACCATGATTATAACAACCACGAGCGTGATTATAACGACCACGACCGTGATTTTAACAACCACGACTATGATTATAACAACCACGACCATGATTATAACAACCACGACCGTGATTATAACAACCACGACCGTGAGTATAACAACCACGACCATGATTATAACAACCACGACCATGATTATAGCAACCACGACCATGATTATCACCACAACCATGATTATAGCAACCACGACCATGATTATCACCACAACCATGATTATAACAACCACGGCCATGATTATAACAACCACGACCATGATTACAACAACCACGACCGTGATTATAACAGCCACGACTTTCATTGTAACAACCACGACTATGATTATACATCCACGACCATGATTATAACAACCACGACCATCATTATAACAACCACGACCATCATTATAACAACCACGACCCTCATTATAACAACCACGACCATCATTATAACAACCACGAATATGATTATGACAACCACAACCATGATTATAATAACCACGACCATGATTATAACAACCACGACCATGATTATAACAACCACGAGCGTGATTATAACAACCACGACCGTGATTATAACAACCACGACCATGATTATAACAACCACGACCATGATTATCACCACAACCATGATTATAGCAACCACGACCATGATTATCACCACAACCATGATTATAACAACCACGGCCATGATTATAACAACCACGACTATAATTATAACAACCACGACTATGATATAACAACCACGAATATGATTATGACAACCACGACTATGATTATAACAACCACGACAATGATTATAACAACCCCGACCATGATTATATCAACCACGACCATGATTATAACAACCATGAACATGACTATAACAACCACAACCATGATTATGTCACTCACGACCATGAGTATAACAACCACGACAATGATTGTAACAACCACGACCATGATTATAACAACCACGACCATGATTATAACAACCACGACCATGATTATAACAACCACGACCATTATTATAACAACCATGAATATGACTATAACAACCACGACCATGATTATATCACTCACGAGCATGAGTATAACAACCACGACAATGATTATAACAACCACAACCTTGATTATAACAACCACTACCATGATTATATCAACTACGACCATGATTATAACAACCACGACCATGATTATAACGACCATGACCATTATTATAACAACCACGACCATGAATATAAGAACCACTAATATGATTATGTCACCAACGACCATGATTATAACAACCACGACTATGATTATAAGAACCACGACCATGATTATAACAATTACGACTTTGATCATAACGAAGGCCATGATCATAACAACCAGGACCATGTTTGTACTAACCTCGACCATGATTATAACAACCAGGACCATGATTATAACAGCCACGACTTTGATCATAACAACCACGACTATGATTATAACAACCACGACCATGATTATAACAACCACGACCGTGATTATAACAACCACGACCGTGATTATAACAACCACGACCATGATTATAACAACCACAACCATGATTATAAAAACCACGACCATGATTATCACCACAACCATGATTATAGCAACCACGACCATGATTATCACCACAACCATGATTATAACAACCACGGCCATGATTATAACAACCACGACTATAATTATAGCAACCACGACTATGATATAACAACCACGAATATGATTATAATAACCACGACTATGATTATAACAACCACGACAATGATTATAACAACCACGACCATGATTATAACAACCACGACCATGATTATAACAACCATGAATATGACTATAACAACCACAACCATGATTATATCACTCACGACCATGAGTATAACAACCACGACAATGATTATAACAACCACGACCATGATTATAACAACCACGACCATTTATTATAACAACCACGACCATGATTATAACAACCACGACCATTATTATAACAACCATGAATATGACTATAACAACCACGACCATGATTATATCACTCACGACCATGAGTATAACAACCACGACAATGATTATAACAACCACGACTGTGATTATAACAACCACTACCATGATTATATCAACTACGACCATGATTATAACAACCACGACCATGATTATAACAACCATGACCATTATTATAACAACCACGACCATGATTATAAGAACCACTAATATGATTATGTCACCAACGACCATGATTATAGCAACCACGACTATGATTATAAGAACCACGACCATGATTATAACAACTACGACTTTGATCATAACGAAGGCCATGATCATAACAACCAGGACCATGTTTATTATAGCCTCGACCATGATTATTACAACCAGGACCATGATTATAACAGCCACGACCATGATTATAACAACCACAACCATGATTATAACAACCAGGACCATGATCACAACAACCAGGACCATGATTTTAACAACCACGACCATGCTTATAACAAGCACGACATTGATTATAACAACCACGCCCATGAGTATAACAACCACGACTTTGATCATAACAACCACGACTATGATCATAACAACCACGACCATACTTATAACAACCACGACCATGATTATAACAACCACGACCATGATTATAACTACCATGACCATGATTTTAATAACCACGACCATGATTATAACAACTAGGACCATGATTATAACAACCACGACCATGATTATAACAACTAGGACCATGATTATAATAACCTCGACCATGATTATAACAACCAGGACCATGATTATAACAGCCACGACCATGATTATAACAACCACAACCATGATTATAACAACCAGGACCATGATCACAACAACCAAGACCATGATTTTAACAACCACGACCATGCTTATATCAAGCACGACATTGATTATAACAACCACGCCCATGAGTGTAACAACCACGACTTTGATCATAACAACCACGACTATGATCATAACAACCACGACCATGCTTTTAACAACCACGACCATGATTATAACGACCACGACCATGATTATAACAACCATGACCATGATTTTAATAACCACGACCATGATTATACCAACTAGGACCATGATTATAACAACCACGACCATGATTATAACAGCCTCGGTAAACTCTACCACCGGACTCGCCACCGGACACGAAGTGCTCACGATCACTTGTCTAATATACTATAGCGTTAGGCGTGTGTGTGTGTGTCTGGACAGCCGAAATGGCACAATCGTTTTTCATCAAACGTGGTGGAAAAATCTCAAACAATTCGTACAGTGGAACAAACCTGGTCCCACATCGATGGTTTCTTTAGGAAGCCATTACATAACCATTTTATTTAAGCTGGAAAACGATGCATGTCTACGGACTTGGCGCACCTTCATTCGCTGGACGCTGTCAGCCCAAGATTGATTGCAGTTATCGTACGGCTCCCTCCTCCTCCACCCACTTTTTTCTTAGCCTACTTTTTTTCATGTTGTTTGGATTAGTAAAGGAAGTCAGATGAATAAATAGAAGAATAAAGAAGGGGGAAACAGAAAATAGTTAGAGATAACAGGTGGGGGGGGAGCTGAGTTTCATCATGTGTCTGGATGCCCAATTTAATAATAATAATAATAATAATAATAATAATTAACGGTTTATTGAAAGAGCTTGGCAGCCAGAAGGCTGAAAATATACAGTTACATATTTGGGGAATGGGTTTCGAATTTCAAATAATATACAAGTAACATAAGTGACACAAATAAGACATATAATAACTAGATGGGGAAAAGCTCAAACTACAGTTCATTTCAACATAGTGACAGTGCAAGGAGTAGTGTTTACTGGGAGTGAATGCACTGGTTTATTACAAGTTATTGATAATTTTTACAATGGTTGGGACTGGGCTGTTCTTATAGCGATCAGTTCGTGCACGTATGGGCTGGATGCGGTTGTGGTGTCGAACAGCAATTCTCGGACTAGGGATCTCAGGTGGTAGTAGGAGCCGGTGTCGAGGATGGTGTAGAAGCTTCTTACCAAATTTGCAGATGAGGTCGTGGTGATGGTCAGTGAGAGTCGAAAGGGTCAGTGTGTTGAGCGCTTCTTGATATGTGGAGTAGGAAGAGGAGAGAATAATCTTGCATGCCCTCTTTTGCACTTTTTCTAGGTGTTTTCGTTGTGTGGCATTTAGGGAGGAAGACCAGGTGGGGGAGGCATAGGTGAGCTTGGGAAGTATGAATGTTGTGTAAACACTGAGGAGCTCGGGTGCAGGAACTCCGAGGGACTTGAGTCGGCGGAGGAGGTGGAGACGGAAACTGGAGGATTTGACAACTTCACTGACGTGTGGTTTCCAATTTAGTTTGCTGTCTATGGTGACGCCGAGGAGCTTCGTGGAATCTACAACCTGGAGTGTGTTCGGACCTAGAGTAATGGAAGGAGGTGGGACAATGTCGGAGGAGAGGTTGATGTGCATAACCATGGTCTTGGTATGGTTGATGGTGACATGGTTGTTGGTGGCCCAGTTTTGGAGACTGTTCAATAAATCCTGAAAGGCGGTATAGTTGGGAGCAGAATTGTTGATTTCAACGTTACCAGACGGCCTTACAGCTACAGTGTATACTTATTCCTGTGGCTCATGGAAAAGGAGAAGAGATAAAAAAATAATAACAAGAATGCATGGAGAAGATGACTACAATAGATACAGGGTGAATATAGACAGTGAAACAGACAGGAGGTTGACAAAAATAGACAGATTCATACATGCATAAATAGACAATATGGCAACTAGCATGACAGACAGACAGCTGACTGACTGGTTCACATTAGTACACATGGGCTTACATTCAAACACCATGTAGACGAACAGACAGTTGGGACGGCACTAGACAGGACGGATAGACTTGAGACAGATTACAAGCCATTTATAAACAAGAATAACACCAAATTGACCATAGCTGCGTCAGTGAGGGTAGGAGGTCTTACATCCACCAGCGTAAATAATAATATGCATTGAAAACTAACACCCACGCGCGGAAAGAACATCCATGGTCGGTCAATCATGTGAGATGGGCCTAAAACTGACTAACGTAGATGATGACTAACACAGGTGATGACTTAAGCAGATAGTGACTAATCTAACCAGAATCAACGTCACTTCTCTTCATAATATAATTTATCTCGGAATGATCATCGGTGATTCATAATATTTCTTTTATGATTTTAACCTCTCCTTATGGCGAATATTTCTTTAACTAATTTTCTAACCTTTATTCTATTCCTTCTTATAGTATATTAGATACAGTAAGTCTCACGACAACGACCATGATTATAACAACCACGACCATGATTATAACAACCACGACCATGATTATAACAACCGCGACTATGATCATAACAACCACGACCATGATTATAACAACCACGACCATGATTATAACAACCACGACCATGATTATAACAACCACGACCATGATTATAACAACCACGACTATGATTATAACAACCACGACCATGATTATAACAACCACGACAATGATTATAACAACCACGAATATGATTATAACAACTACGAATATGATTATAACAACCACAACCATGATTATAAGAAGCACGACTATGATTATAAGAACCACGACCATGATTATAACAACCACGACCATGATTATAACAACCACGACCATGATTATAACAACCACGACCATGATTATAACAACCACGACCATGATTATAACAACCGCGACTATGATTATAACAACCACGACCAGGATTATAACAACCACGAATATGATTATAACAACCACAACCATGATTATAACAACCACGACTATGATTATAAGAACCACGACCATGATTATAAGAACCACGACCATGATTATAACAACCACGACCATGATTATAACAACCACGACCATGATTATAACAACCACGACCATGATTATAACAACCGCGACTATGATTATAACAACCACGACCATGATTATAACAACCACGACCATTATTATAACAGCCACGACCATGATTATAACAACCACGACCATGATTATAACAACCACGACTATGATTATAACAACCACGACCACGATTATAACAACCACGACTATGATTATAACAACCACGACCAGGATTATTACAACCACGAATATGATTATAACAACCACAACCATGATTATAACAACCACGACTATGATTATAACAACCACGATCATTATTATAACAACCACGACCATGATTATAACAACCACGACCATGATTATAACAACCTCGGTAAGCTGTACCACCGGACTCGCCACTGATCACTTGTTTAACCTATGTACAAACCTAATGTAATAAAACAATACAATAAAACATAATACAATGTAATAAAGAAAGTTAATACTTAAATAAGGGCTCAGTTGGTGTGGGCGAGTAGTGAGCGAAGCTGCCCGAGACACACACACACCATCTGAAACAACGAATTTTATACAAGGAACAGAAACTAACAGCGGACAATCGTAACAATATACAGTAGTAATTCTGAATCCTGCAGTCACCTGTAAAAGTTCCTCAACAAAGCAATTCTTCAAATACATGTTTACTTACCCCTCCATGAGCGAAGAGAAACCAAACATGGCGCAGTGAGTAGGATCTGCTGCTAGTTGCCTCACCTATTACCGTCTGTGTCCTACTACAACATCACGACACAGCACGATGGAGGAACAGGTGAAGCAGTTGACAGAGCTCATGGCAGGGCAAATATAGGAAGCACACAGGAGAGAGGAACACCTGACCACAGTCTTGGAAGGACTGGCAAGCTCAAGGCACGTGGACGGCAGTGCTGATATTGGAGGGAGCGCTACACCGCCTGTCAGAGGCGACGCAGATGCATCGCACCCCCATGTCAAGTTACCTCACAGTGCGACTCCTGCGCCACACCTCTCGTCTTCCGCCTCCCTGAGGGAGTTTGATGCCTGGCGGCATAAGTTCAAGGGATATGTGAAGTTTACCAAGATCCACTTTCTACCTTCTGATGAGCAGAGATCGACTTTAGTGGCGTTGCTGGACGACGATTGGACAAGAACACTGAGGTATGGACTTGCTGTGGCTGATGGGGCTGATCTCAAAACAACGCTCGACGCCACGGAGGCCCACATACGACGCCAGCATAACATCATTGTTGACAGGAGAGACTTTTATTCCCACGTTTAGGAGGCGGGGGGTGTCCTTCGAGGATTTCCTGTGCAGCATCAGAAGGATAGCCGCCTTTTGTGATTTTTGTATTGTGTATGGACAACAGGATACGAGACAGAGTGGTTGTTGGCACCCGTGATGAGGAGGCCTTGAAGCTTATGTTAGAAGTGAAGGACCTAGACCTACAGAAGGCAGTAGACATTTATAGAGCTTCTGAAAACGCTCACGCAAACAGCGCTGAGATACGAGGGTCTACTAAGCCCACTCTGGCCAAAGTGTCGCAATACCAACGAGACCGCCGGTCACAACGTCCCGACTCTGCTAAACCCGATCAGTGTTACAGATGTGGGAAAGACCGTCAGACTGATATGAAGGCCTACAAAGCCCTGGATCGAGTATATTAGCTATGTAATAAGAAGGGGCACTTTGCGTCGGTGTTCAGGTCGGCTCCTCGATTACGATCGAAGAAAGTAAATCTGAGACCAACGAACCAGAAGGTGCACCGGCTCATAGCAGACGTATACCTCAACAGTGCTCAGTCGTGCGCAATGCCAAAGGTTCGGGTTCACACAACTCATCCTGCTGGGAGTGAAGCGGTCAAGTGGACTCAAGAGTCTGGGGCAGAGGCCACTGTGTTGGGGATGGACGTTGCAGGCTCCCTTGGTATATGTCCGGATATGCTACAACCCACCAGTTGTATGTACCTTTGGGCGGCAGAGCAACATCCACTCACTTGTCTCGCGATGTTCTCTGTGAACCTGAGCTGGGGGACCGGTGCACTACAACCACGGTTTCCGTCATCAAGGAGGAGAAAGGTGCACTGTTAAGCTGGTTTTACTCCATTGCCCTGGGGATCCTGCCAGATAACTTCCCGGCACAGATTCCATCAGTCAAGTCTGCATCAGGAACTTCAGATGTGGAACGAAGGGGCCCATTGTCATCTGACGTTACCCATTGGGGCCATCTGACTGCCCGCTGGTGGTGTTGTCTAGGTGGCCACATCGACAGAACCCCACAGCAGCTGAGCGGGTGGAGCACGCGGCAGTGCTCATCACAGCTTTTAATCAAGTGTTCGGTGCTTCGGAAACTCTCTGGGAAATGAGCGGAGGGCCCATGCATATACAGCTCACCGAGGATGCACAGTTGCACACCCTTTCGCAGTAATTGCGTCCTGCGTAATTCCTCACAGCTGGCGGGAGAAAAAAAGGGACATTTGGATGACCTGCTGGCCAAGGACGTCATTGTCAAGGTCGACGATCCTACAGAGTGGTGTCATCCCATAGTTCTAGTTGCAAAGAAGCCATCTGGGGTGAGGTTGTGTGTCGACCTCACAAGGCTTAACCAGTTTGTTCTACAACCTACCTACCCTGTCCGCTCGCCTCACGACGCCATAGTTTCCATGGGTGCTGGAACAACTTCACAACCCATTGGCAAAAGGGTAAGTTTCATTGCATTCCTGATGCTCTCTCTCGTACTCCAATCCAGGATCCATCCACTGAGGACGACGTCCTGGGGCTGGAAGATGAGGACCCTCTACACGCTGCTGTAGTGTCTGCTCTAAGTGCAGTCTGCGAGGAGGGCACCCGACGGGCGCCATTACAAGACCACACGCTAGTTAAGGTTTGCGCTGTTGCCATCTGGGATGCAGAGTACACCGCCCTGTGGGATGTCATCATGAGAGGATTCCCAGAGCACCGTCAGGATTTGTAACATGCGTTACGACCTTACGAAGGCGTTCACAGCATGCTCGCTGTGGACGACGGCCTCATTGTATATGATTCACGACTCTTGATTCCTTGCAGCCTTCAACGTGAGACACTAGAAAGGCTGCATGACGGGCACCAGAGAGTGGATAGGACGAAGAGACGTGCTCGGCAGACTGTATACTGGCCAATGATCCACCATGACATAGGAATTGCAGTTTCATCCTGTTCCCTGTGCTGACATTTCTTGCCTAGCCATCAGAATGAACCGTTATGCAAGATGACGATACCCCAAGTAGTGTGTTTGAATCGGTGTCTCCAGATTCTTTCCACGTGGTCGGCCATACCTTCCTCGTCTACGTCGACCGCCTGTCTGGGTGGCCATACATATCTTCCTGCCCTAGAACAGCGTATGCAGCCCATTTGGTATGTGTCCTGCATTCTGTATTTGCAGACACTGGCGTTCCTGTTGCCATGAGGACAGATAGAGGTCGGCAGTTCACCTCGTCGACTCTCCGCCGTTTCCTGACTCGGTGGGGGTGGAACACCGGATCACGTCCCCATACAACCCACGCGCCAATGGCATGCAGAGGCGACTGTTAAGGTCTGGAAGAAGCTAATCTGCACCACTACAAGGAATGGGAGACTGGACGAGGATGACTTTGCATGAAGGCTACTGGAATTCAGGAATACACCGCGTGCTGACGGGAGGTCACCTGCCCAGGTCTTGTTTGGACATCCGCTAAGATCATCTGTTCCTGCACATCATCGAGCATTCGCGGCGGAGTGGCAGAGTGTGGCAAACGAATGTGACAGTGAAGCTGTAGATCTGCGTCGACAAGCCAAGGAGTGACACGATGCTTCAGCTCGACCATTCCCCAAACTGCAGCTTGGGTCATATGTGGATGTGCAGGACCACACATCAGGACGGTGGGGTCCAAGCGAGACTGTCTGGTGAAGATGGGCAGTGGCCGCACCCTCTGGAGGAATCGCAGGTTTCTCCGCCCTCGTCGTCCCATGATGCCCGTGGATGTCACTGCTTACAGACAGCCACCCGCGGAGGGTGAGCATCCATCATCTGGTGCTGGCCAACACAGCGCTACTGCGACAGTGCGTCCTGACAATCCTGGGTTGCCTACGTCACCACCCATCCCACGCCGCTCTGGACGGCAGCGACGGGAGTAACGGCGCCTGACGATACTTTGGGACTCTTAAGACGTACAGTGTCGAGGGATCTTCAGACGGCAGAGATTCCTACGTTACCCCTAACGTCTTGGGGGGGGGGGGGGGAGGAGTGTGATATCTGCTAAGTGTACATGCGTGTGTGTGTGTGTGTGTTGTCGCGATCCCACTACCCTTTATACCTGGGGAGTGAAACCTACCCCAAGTTATTAACAAATAAAGGAACAAATAGGGAACACGGCAATAATTATCCCCACAAAAACCTACTCAACTAAATGTACTTGAATAAGTATGAACAAGTTGAAATAAGTAAGTCACAAAAGGGAAGATAATTAATTAATTCAATTTATGTTCTAAAGGGAGTAATGACTAACAAACATGAATTTAAGGGTATAAGTAATTGTATATTAAAATAAGAGTGATGCCAGAAGGGTGAAAATATACCGTAAGGAGTTAGACCAAACGAATATTACTTAACATAGCTATATTACACAGACATACAAAATATATACATACAACAATCCCTACAAAATGATTATTTCCTACCAAACAGGAGCTTCCTTACCACCAGGATCCCTTCCTAGGCCTAACTAAACGTGTCACTAATACCTGATACCCCTAGGGCATTGCAGAAGACTGGACAAGGCACTAGACAAGGGTCAAGGCTAGAGAACGAATGGACACGTCTACCCTATGCCACGGTTTTTCGCTACTGGGGATGCGTGGGGCACGCCGAGGAGCGCGTCTCATATCACTTGATCCAGAACATTTGCTAGATAATTTATATAATTTATTAATAATACTCTTGATTTGAACTTAACAGAGTAAGACAATGATGCATATTAATAACATACATAAATATACAATTAACCTAAGTAAGTAAGAACAATAATAATATAATAAGTACAATTAACAAGTTAATAGCTTGTGTGAAATGTAGGCGTGAACATATGCCTCACGCTAAGCGAGTTCCCGAGCGCTCAGGCACGTGACACCTCCCCCAAAAAAGTGAGCTTACAACTAACTGGAAGCGAAAATGGATATACAGCTACACAGTGAAAGTAATAACTAACACAATCAGTTTAAATCAATATGAAGCAAAATAATTCACAATATAAACACAACGTACGCAATGACAATAAAACAAAAAATAATTTGCATATAGACATAGTTTCTAAATAATCAGACTCGAGAAAGTGCATCAGCCAACACATTCTCTTTTCCGCGGATATGGGAAATGTTCAAGTTATAGGGCTGAAGTGATAGAGCCCACCTCAAAAGTCTTTGGTTGGTATGTTTCATCTTGTCAACAAAAGTAAGTGGGTTATGATCAGTGAACACTTGAACGGGATAAGCAGTGCTGCCAATATATACTTTGAAGTTTTCTAGTGACATGATCAGTGATAAAGCCTCCTTTTCATTGGTGGCATAGTTTCTTTGAGATTTGTTAAATTTTCTAGAAAAATAGCACAGCGGATGAAGTACTTGATCACTCTCACCCTCGTGCAGAAGCACAACACCGGCACCAATTTCACTGGCGTCGACATGGAGAGTGAACTGTTTCTGGAGGTCAGGTGCAAGTAGTACAGGAGCATTTGCCAGCAGGGATTTAAGATTCTCAAAAGACTCCTGGCAAGCCGTAGTCCACTTGAAGGTTTTCTTGCCACTCAACAGGTCAGTCATGGGAGAGGCAACGGAGGAGAAGTTTGGACAAAAACGGCGGTAGTACCCCGCCATACCCAGCAACCTCATCACACTCTTCTTATCGCCTGGCACTGGATACTGTTGAATTGCCTCAATTTTGGCTGCTATAGGCTGGACTTCCCCTTGTCCGACCACATGCCCCAAGAAAGTGACGTGGGCATGGCCGAACTCCGTTTTGACGAGGTTCACCGTCAGCTTGCTTGCAGCCAGTACGGAGAAGAGGGCTTGTAGACGACTCATGTGATCTTCCCAGGAACTGCTGAAGACGATAAGGTCTTCTAGGTAATAGCGGACACCTTCCAGACCAGACGTGATGAAATTCATGAGGCGTTGAAAGGTTGCAGGGGCGTTCCGCATACCAAATGGAAGGACTGTGAATTGGTACAACCCCTCAGGAGTGACAAAAGCAGAGATGGCCCTGGAGCGTTCAGTCAGTCTTATCTGGTAGTAGCCCTGGAGGAGATCCAACTTGGTCACGTACCTTGCCTGTCCAAGATCGTCGATCACGTCGTCGATGCGTGGCAAGGGATAACCATCGGGTTCAGTGACAGCATTCACCTTGAGAAAATCCACACACAGCCGCATTGACCCATTCGGCTTTGGAACTAGAACAACAGGGGATGCCCATGGACTGATGCTGGGTTCGACGAGGCCTAGCTCTTGAAGACGCTGTACCTCGGCTCGCACACACTCCCGCTTGAAGGCATTAAGACGGTAGGGACGCTGTCGGATTGGCTTGGCTCCCATGGTCTCAACGTCATGCTCCAGCACTGAACAGGAGAGTGGGTAATCACCAACTATAATAAGATACTCCTGTAATAGAGACTTAATATTTTTGGCTTGGTCATTAGAGAGATGGCACAACTTAGCACTGGGGTCCTCCAAGATAGTCGAGTTTTCCACTTTTACACTAGACCCATTCATTATTTCAGAAAAACACTGATCTTTATCATCCTTACACTCTGGCACAATGATACAAGTTGGCAAGGATTGATCAACACAAGCAACTGCTTTTCCCAGGGTTTCGTTACGAACATGATATGACTTTAAAAGATTGACATGGATAAGGCGTTTTTTCTTACGCCGTTCAGGGGTGCTAATCACATGATACATGGACCCCAGTTTTTCTAGTACTTCATATGGACCACTGTATTTGGATTTAAAAGGGTGATCATGTAAGGGCAGGAAGGCCAACACCTGCTCCCCCACTTGGAATTCTCTAGGTTTTGCCTGATGGGCCTCATGAAAATGCAGTTTCATTTTCACCTGAGCACACCTTAAGTTGGACTGGGCAAGTTCTACAGCCAGACGCAACTTCTCCTTGAATTGGACCACATATGAAGCTAAGGGCGTCGCGCTCTGATCACTCAACCAACACTCTTTTAACACCTTAAGAGGCCCTGGCGCCTCATGTCCATAGACGAGCTGGAAGGGCGAGAATCCTAGCGACTCTTTGTTTACTGTCCCGAACAGCAAACAAAAGGAGGTCAACTCCCTCGTCCCAATCCTTCCCAGTCTCCAGACAGAAGGTGCTCAACATGAGTTTTAGTGTCTGGTGAAATCTCTCTACCACCCCCTGTGACTGAGGGTGATAGGCCGAAGACCTCAACTGCCGGACTCCCAGGGTTTGCATTACCTGATTAAACAACCGGGAAGTAAAATTGGAACCCTGATCTGACTGCACCACTGTAGGAAGGCCTACTTGAGTGAAGAAGTGGGTTAAGGCTTTGATAACATTCTTCGCTGTGATGCGGCGCAAGGGAATGGCTTCAGGGTAACGGGTTGCACAATCAATAATGGTTAGCAAGAACTGATGACCACGAGGGGTCTTAGGTAAGGGACCGACACAATCTATGACCACCTTACTAAAGGGCTCTTCAATGACTGGGATAGGCTGCAGAGGGAATGGTTTAGCACTGGGGTTCGGTTTCCCTCTACCTGACAATTATGGCAAGTGCGACAGTAAGAGCTGACGTCTTTCTTCATCCTAGGCCAAAAGAACTGGGAAAAAAATTTTTGCATAGGTCTTCCTAACTCCTAAATGACCACCCACCCCATCATGAGCGATACTAAGTATGTCCTGCCGCAAAGGTTTGGGAATAACAACTTGATGATGAACTAACCAAGAGTGATTGGCAGGAGAATTGGAGAGACGGAACTTCCGCATTAATACACCAGACCTAGTGTAGTAGCAATTTGATTCTTGCTCAGCTTCTGTCTCAGTAACTGACCTATTGCGAAAACCTACTAGCTCAGGATCCCCTGCTTGTAGCTCAATAAATTTACTCCTAGTGATGGGAGAGGAACCAAAACTAGTGACATCTGGGTTCCTATCTCCATCAGAACTACTCTGGAGGTTATCTGGTTGTGGGGAATCCTCAAAAAATTCACTGAGACCAAGATCAGTATGGTCCGGTTGGATAAGATTATCCTCGGACTTCTCACAGTCCTGGAGGGAAACTTCATCAACTTCACTAGTCTCTTCTACCTCTGTACTGCGGCTCATGCTACGGGTCACAGCACACGCAAGGAACAACCCTGGAAAGTCTACTTCTAACTGCACAGTATTATTCTCGGCAGTGGGACAAAATGAGATCACAACATTAGGGAACATCATGTCGCCAACGAGGTCATTTCCTATCAATAGAGAGACCCCTTCTACAGGTAAGCTATCTACTGCTCCTAACGTGACATAGCCTGACTTTATGGATGACCGCAGGTACACTTGACAAAGGGGAATACGCGACCCACCGGTCAAACCGTTCACAAGCACCCAGCTACCAGTATAGCATGAATCCAGGAAAGGAGCAGCTTCTTTAGTAACAAGAGATAAGGCTGAGCCTGTGTCTCTCAAGAGTTTAACAGAAGTGGGTTGACTGAATTGATTCAAAGCTAAGGAACCAGGAGAACAAAATGGTTCAAAGGTTGATATCATAGAAGAGGGGGAAGCATCCAGGACAACAGTCTGACTGAGGGCAGTGACATAGGGCTCCAATAATTTCTCCGATTGCTCGGCCACCCTTACCAAAAGAGCGGGGGATCCTTGGTGAGAGGAATTTCTTTTCTTTAACTTGAGACAGTCGCTGATGACATGTCCTGGCTTCTTACAGTACCTGCAACTAGAGTTTCTCTCACCAGTAGGAGTAGATCCACCTGTCCCATGGACCATGGGCTCACCCGGGGTAGATGATGCAGAACCTGAGGGTCGGGTCGGTATGACAAGAGGCAGGGACCCCGGTGTAGATGTTGGTGTGGGCCGCTTGAAGGAAGTGAAGGACTGGGACATGGGAGCATAAGACCTGGAATTTACATTTCTATTAGTTAAAGAATAATGGTCAGCCACTGGACCAGCATCAGCCAGGGTACAGCTACCTCTCTGATCCAAGTGTGCTCGAATGTCGCCTGGGATACACTTTCTAACCTCCTCTAGCAGGATTAGTTCAACAAGCTTGTCATGTTCTACATGGGCAGACTCACTTTCAATCCACCTCCGACAAAGGACCTGTTTCTGCCTGAAGAACTCCACAAATGTTTGTTTGTCAGTCTTCCGGCAGTTACGGAACTGTTGCCGGTAGGCTTCAGGAACAAGTTTATAAGCGCTCAAAACCGCGGACTTAAGAAGGGCATAGTCTAGACATTGATCCTCAGAGAGGGTAGAAAACACATCTAATGCCTTACCAGTGAAAGATCTATAAATAAGTTGAGACCATTGAGAAACAGGCCACTTGTTAAGTCGGGCAATTTTCTCAAAAAGAGAGAACTTGTCTGGTTCTTCCTCATTAAATTTAGGAACACTGTTGAGACATTTGTCTACACTGAATGTTGAAGTATTACTACCCTGAGCCAAACCTCGTTGTTTGAGAGTTTCCAGCTCCACCTCGAGTCTTTTGAGTTCAACTTGTAAGGCCAAATTACTTGGTGTAACAATTTCCTCTGAATATCCCGACGGTTGGGCTATGATTTCATTGTCAATAAGGTAGTTGAGGACAGCCTCTTCTAACCTAGCCTTATTCATGGAAGAGCGGCCTTCTACTTCATAATACGCAACGAGGGATTGCCACTCTGCCTTAGTAAGCCCCTTCAGTACTTCGGCTGAAGGTGAAGCCAAAAAGCTTTCCAGGTCAAACATGTTGAACTCAAAATCGAGTAGCGAAAAAAAAGTAACCGTGGCAGCTAAGCTAACTAGCTAGCTAATTAATAATATCAAAATGCAATCAACTGTGAAACACAGCAAGGGATTAACCAAACACCTGGCACACACGATAAGGGTTAACTCACCAGTAGCTTAAGCAATAACAGGAGCAATATAAATGAACACTGTGAACACAGCAACTTGCATCCAAAAATACTTAGGGATGAAACAACACCTGGCGAGTAACAACACTTGATATGACACAACAATGGTGGTTAGCTCCCGGACACAGGCCCCCACTTGTGGCGATCCCACTACCCTTTATACCTGGGGAGTGAAACCTACCCCAAGTTATTAACAAATAAAGGAACAAATAGGGAACACAGCAATAATTATCCCCACAAAAACCTACTCAACTAAATGTACTTGAATAAGTATGAACAAGTTGAAATAAGTAAGTCACAAAACGGAAGATAATTAATTAATTCAATTTATGTTCTAAAGGGAGTAATGACTAGCAAACATGAATTTAAGGGTATAAGTAATTGTATATTAAAATAAGAGTGATGCCGGAAGTGTGAAAATATACCCTAAGGAGTTAGACCAAACGAATATTACTTAACATAACTATATTACACAGACAAACAAAATATATACATACAACAATCCCTACAAAATGATTATTTCCTACCAAACAGGAGATTCCTTACCACCAGGATCCCTTCCTAGGCCTAACTAAACGTGTCACTAATACCTGATACCCCTAGGGCATTGCAGAAGACTGGACAAGGCACTAGACAAGGGTCAAGGCTAGAGAACGAATGGACAAGTCTACCCTATGCCACGGTTTTTCGCTACTGGGGATGCGTGGGGCACGCCGAGGAGCGCGTCTCATATCACTTGATCCGGAACATTTGCTAGATAATTTATATAATTTATTAATACTACTCTTGATTTGAGCTTAACAGAGTAAGACAATGATGCATATTAATAACATACATAAATATACAATTAACCTAAGTAACTAAGAACAATAATAATATAATAAGGACAATTAACAAGTTAATAGCTTGTGTGAAATGTAGGCGTGAACATATGCCTCACGCTCTGCGAGTTCCCGAGCGCTCAGGCACGTGACAGTGTGTATTAGTAATGTTCCAGTTTGAGTGCTGCCCTCTTGTGGTCTACGTGCGATTGAGTTGTGAATGAGATAGTCTCATGCTTCATTGTACTAAAGTAAATGAGATTGTTTCCATTCCATATATGTATTGTAGTAGTTGACTTGTTTGTTAAATAATATACAGTAGTCATTCTGAATCCTGCCGTCACCTGTAAAAGATCCTCAACAAAGCAATTCTTCAAGTACGTGTTTACTTACCCCACCATGAGCGAAGAGAAACCAAACAGACTGAAGCAGTCAAATTATGCCTAACTCAAAAACCAATTCAGATTGAGCATTTCACCGGAGCTAAGAAGTTCAATCCACCAGCTCTCCCAGAGGTTCCCTTGTCTCAGACTAACAGTCAACTACTTTCAGTCAGCTGGTCCAATGCTCAGTGCAATTTTGCAGCGAATTTCTCCTAGCTTCACTCAGAGAAACCAGTGGAATGGTCTTGGTTTCTTGCTCTTAAGGATCGGGCTCAGCTTGGTTTGCACAAGCCCAAGACACTCTGTGTCTTTGGTCCTTTCATTGACTCCTCTCCATCTGTCTTGACTACCATGGCCTACCTTGATCGGACACCCAAGAGCCTTGGCATGCTCTACGTCCACCTGACATTGGACATGCAGCTCTGCATCATTGCTTCTCTCATCAAGTGGAGCGATCCTGTAAGATGGAAAACTGTGGTTCTGAGACCAGGAATGATGCAGACCTTGATATCTTTCATTGGCCCCATCGGGTACAGCATGAAAGGTACTGGTGTTGATGAGCTCGTCGGTGCTGCATACGGTGGTATAGCCAACTTCTTCAATGGGAAGGCGTGGCCAAAGGCAATGAGAGCCTTTCGTGTGGTTGTCGCTGCACTTCTTCATGATGTTTTGCGGGAGAGAGAGAGAAAATTCATGAAAATATCGTTGCACACCTCGAGAAGGCAAGGGAGCATCCCACAGGCAAGCTTTTGGTCGACTGCTTTATCACACCAACCATACTTGCACACCATTTCCCGAGGGCCGAGCGAGAGAGTGACTGGCTACTACAGCAGCAATGCCTGGAGTGGATGCTGCCGTATTTCTTTGCGGCTGGGTATCATTATTATGCACGGTACATCAGTTGCCACCTGCGGGAAATGCAGCACCTACAGCACTGTTTTCTGGGCCGTAGGTCCGGGCTTACAAGTACCCCTAAGTCTCTTTCACAAGTCGACTTCTCTAGGTTGATGTTGTTAAGGCTGTATACATTGACAGTATTTGTTCTTCAAATATTAAGTACTCTGCACTTGCTGGTGTTGAATTTCATTTGCCATTTTTCTGACCACTCCTGCAGTTTATTTAAATCCTCCTGTAGTGCATTTGCATCCTGCCCTGAATTAATTTGCCGCCCTATTTTGGTGTCATACGCAAACTTACTTATGTCACTGCTGATCCCAGTATCTAGATCGTTTATGTAGATTATGAACAAGAGTGGGCCTAGGACTGACCCCTGGGGAACCCCACTGGTTACACAGCCCCACTCAGATTTAACGCCATCTACACTGACCCTCTGTGTTCTATCGGTGAGCCATGATTTTATCCAATTTAAAACTTTCCCCTCGATACCATGAGCCTTAACTTTTCTCAGAAGCCTCTAATGCGGTACTCTGTCAAATGCTTGCATAAGTCTAAGTAAATAACATCGTAATTTTCGTCATTATCTACTACTCCGAAGACTTTCATAAAAAACGTCAGCAGATTTGTTAGACAAGATTTTCCCTTTTGTAAACCCATGTTGAGAGTCGTAGATTAAGTTGGATTTCTCTAAATGCGATCGGATGCTATTTGCTATAATTGACTCAAGAAATTTCCCCACTACCGAAGTCAAACTGATCGGCCGGTAATTTGACGCTGATGCTCTGTCACCCTTTTTGAATATGGGTACTAGATTAGCCTGTTTCCACAAGTCTGGCACAACTCCCGTGTCTAATGATTTTGTAATTAAATTTACGAGGGGTCCGCTAATCTGTTCCCTACACTCTTTCAAGACTCGAGGGAAAATTTCATCCGGCCCTGGAGATTTTGTCTTCTATAATATATTTATCCTCTTAAGAACATCCTCTTTTCTGATAGTGATATTCTTTAATTTCTCTTCTTCCTTTCCCCTGAATATCAGTTTTACCTCTGGAAATTCCTCTCGAATTTCTTCTGTGAAAACTGATAAAAAGTAGCTGTTTAATGCTTTGCGTATTTCTTCACTGCCATTGATCACTTCCCCCCTCCCTATCTTTAAAGGCCCAACTTTGTCCTTGACCTTTGTTCTATATACCTGGAAAAATCCCTTGGGATTCTCCTTGGATTCTCTTGCTATTCTGATTTCATAGTCTCTCTTTGCTTTCCTTACATTTTTCTTAACATTCCTAGATAGCTCATTGTACCTATTTCTGAGCTGCTGCTCCCCTCCCTTTAATTTCTTATAAATTCCTTTCTTTATTCCTATGTCATGTTTAAGTTTTCTGGTCATCCACCCTGGCTCATTCTTATTTGACCTAATTTTTGTGTATGGTATATTTTGTTCTTGTGCTTTACGTAGTATACAATTGAATATATTATAGTCATGATCAATTGTGGTGTCACATGTGACCTCACCTGTTCCTACCAGGGACTGACCTGACTGTTCCCAGTTTGATGTCAGTAGTGGGGAAATTTCTTGAATCAATTACAGCGGATGGCATCCAATCGCATTTAGAGAAAAGAAAATTAGTCTACGACTCTCAACATGGGTTTACAAAGGGAAAATCTTGTCTAACAAATCTGCTGACGTTTTTGAGGAAAATCTTCGAGGTAGTAGATAATGACGAAAATTGCGATGTTAGTTACTTTGACTTTAGCAAAGCATTTGGCAGAGTACCGCATCAGAGGCTTCTGAGAAAAGATAAGGCTCATGGTATCGAGGGGAAAGTTTTAAATTGGATAAAATCATGGCTCACCGATAGAACGCAGAGGGTCAGCGTAGATGGTGTTAAATCTGAGTGGGGCTGTGTAACCAGTGGGGTTCCCCAGGGGTCAGTACTAGGCCCACTCTTGTTCATAATCTACATAAACGATCTAGATACTGGGATCAGCAGTGACATAAGCAAGTTTGCAGATGACACCAAAATAGAGCGGGAGATTAATTCAAGGCAGGATGCAAATGCACGACAGGAGGTTCTAAATAAATTGCAGGGGTGGTCTGAAAAATGATAAATGAAATTCAACACCAGCAAGTGCAGTGTACTTAATATTGGAAGAACAAATACAGTCAAAGTATACAGCCTTAACAACATCAACCTAGAGAAGTCGACTTGTGAAAGAGACCAAGGAGTACTTTTAAGCCCGGACCTACGGCCTAGAAAACAGTGTGATAATGTTCGAAATAAGGCAAACAGAGTATTGGGTTTTATATCTAGAAGTGTAAGTAATAAGAGTGCAGAGGTCTTATTGCAACTATATCTTGCGCTAGTCAGGCCGCACCTCGATTATTCAGTACAGTTCTGGTGCCCTTATTATAGAATGGATATCAATTCACTAGAGTCGGTACAACGAAGAATGACGAAAATGATTCCGGGACTTAGAAACTTTCCATATCAGGATAGGTTAAAGAAACTAAACTTGCATTCCCTAGAAAGACGAAGAGGGCGGGGAGATATGATAGCAGTATTTAAGTGGGTGAAAGGAATCAATAAATGGGATATAGATTAAGTTCTTATAATATCCGAGCAGGATAGGACTCGGAGCAACGGATTCAAGTTGGATAAGTTAAGGTTGAGGAGGGAGATAGGAAGGAACTTGTTCACAAATAGGGTAGTGGACGAGTGGAACAAGCTTAGCAACTTTGTAGTAAGTGCTGGAATGCTGGAAAGTTTCAAAAGGAGGCTGGATAGATTCATGGATGATAGAGAGTCGTAGTAACTCTCGACAGGAGCTGCCATGCACAGGACAACCGGCCTATTGCAGACTCCTTATTTTCTTATGTTCTTATGTTCTTATGTGACCTCACCAAGGTACCTTCTTAATCCCTGATAATCCGCCAATCGAAAGTTTGGGACTCTGACCTGACCATATTGTCATTGTTTTTCCTTTCCCAATTTAGGGTGCACCTGATTTCTCTGTGATCACTATTACCTAGTTCTTCCCCTACTGTGATATCTTTGATAATATTTTCTTTAATTGGTAATACTAGGTCTAATATATTGTCATCTCTAGTAGGTTCTGTAATTAGTTGTTTCAAAAAATTGTCCTGTAGGAAGTCTTCAGATTCATAGTCACCTACAATGTTGTCCCAGTCAATATTTTTGAAGTTGAAATCCCCCATAATGCACAGGTTGTTATATTTTGCTGCCTTACTCATTTCCTGCCATATGGGCTGCGCTGCTTCTTTCCCAAGACTTGGGGGCCTGTAAATCACTCCCATAATTAATTTTACTCTTCCTTCCGTGATTTCTACCCATACAGACTCGGTTCCTATTTCGCCCTTTATTGAATTATTAATACAACATTTTAATGTATCCTTGACGAAGAGTGCGACCCCCTCCCCCCTTCCTACCTTCTCTGTCCTTGTGAAAAAAGTTGTACCCTTCTATGTGGTAATCTGATAAAAAAAATTTGCTCACCAGATTCATCCAAATATCGGTGATTGCTATGACATCTACATTCTAGGTACATACAACCGCTCTCAGCAAGTCTATTTTATTTCTAACGCTCCTACTGTTTGTATAGCATACATTTAAACCTAATCTTCCCTGGTCTTGTTTCACCCCTTGTCCTGAGTAACCAATTTTACTTCGCAGGACCTGCTTGTTTTTTGACTCCCACTTACCCCGACCTCTCTCTACTGGCGAAACTCCCCCTTTGGAGTGACAATTTCACCCTCCAGGGATGCAGACAACGTCTTTATCCCCGCACGAGACAAGTATACTCCGTCACGACTGTACAGGTAGTCGTTGCCATAGAATGGTTGCCAGTTATCAATGAATGCCCAACCATTGTTTGCACAATGTTTTTCCAGTAGGCAATTTATAGCAATTGCCCTTGACAGCCATACACGACCTACTCCTCTTCTAGGCAAGACACCACATACTATCGGGATCCCTCCCATATCTATAACCTTCCTCAGCGCCTCCCTATCCCTCTTAAAAAGTTCCTCACTCCTAACCTTTCCTATGTCGTTTCCTCCCACATAAAGACACACTACTGGATTGGTTCCCTCCCCTGACAAAACCCTATCTATCCTCTCAGCTACATGCCCTATCCCAGCCCCAGGAAAACACACCCTAGTCCTATGTTTCCTATCTCTTGCACAAAAAGTCCTATCTAAAAACCTCACCTGGCTGTCCCCAACTACCACGACCTTACCACTGGGCAGGGTTTGAACAACTGCCCTTTTTTCCCCTGGCACCACACCGTCCTGCCTCTTCTCTTCCTCGTCCATCCTCTTCTCTTCCTCGCCAGCTTCCTCCAACACCTGGTAGGGGTTACTGCACTCCACACCCTGGTAAGCTTTCCTGAGTCTGACCCAAGTCCCCTTGGAAACAACCACTCTTCTCGCCTGCTCCTCCTTTGCAGGTGTCCTGCTAGGCAGGACACCTACCTGAAGGAGTTTAGTCCTGAGGGCTTCGTTCTCCCCCTTTAGAGCGTCCATTTCATTCCTCAACTGCTCCAGCTGACTTAACAGAGTGGCTAGGAGGTCGTCTTTCCTCACTCTCCGATCCTCTTCCCCCACAACACAACGATCCAAGGCTGCCATTTCCTCTGTTAGTTACCATAGAAAGTGGCCGCCGTGGACTGTTGTGTTTTGGGAGAAGAGGGACGGTGTGTGGGGCGAGACGACCCCCCGGCCACTCTGTTAAGTCAGCTGGAGCAGTTGTGGATAGAGATGGACGTTTTAAAGGGGGGAGAACGAAGCCCTCATGACTGAACTCCTCCAGGTGGGTGTCCTGCCTAGCAGGACACCTGCGAAGGAGAGTCAGGAGGAGCAGGGGTGGAGAGTGGTTATCTCCAAGGGGACTAAGGTCAGACTCAGGAAAGCTGACCAGGGTGTGGAGTGCAGTAACCCCTACCAGGTGTTGGAGGAAGCTGGCGAGGAAGAGAAGAGGCAGGACGGTGTGGTGGCAGGAGAGGAAAGGGCAGTTGGTCAAACCCTGCCAAGTGGTAAGGTCATTGTAGTTGGGGACAACAAGGTGATGTTCTTAGATAGGACTTTTTGTTAAAGAAATAGGAATCGTAGGACTAGGGTGAGTTTTCCTAGGACTGGGATAGGACATGTAGCTGAGAGGATGGATAGGGTTTTGTCAGGGGAGGGTACCAAGCTAGTAGTGTGTCTTAGTGTAGGAGGCAACGACATTGTACAGGTTAGGGGTGAGCAACTTTTCAGGAGGTATAGGGAGGCGCTGGGGAAGGTTAGAGATAGGGGAGGGATCCTGATAGTGTTAGGTTCTGAATAATAAGTTCTATATACAGGAGAGAGCACAAACACCTGTATAGTTTTGTAGGTTCGGTTTACTGGATAAGAGTATGTACACAGAGGGAAGCAGCCGTCTCCCTTGGCTAGGCTCCTTGTCAACTGCTATAGGCGACGTATGGCAAGTGATACATTAGCAGCTTCCATACGTCGCCAGGCACATTAATTAAGCGTGTGGGATATGGTAATAACATTGCCACACGCTGCTAGCTAGGCTGAATAAATAATACATAAATGGAGCACATACATAATATACATACATGATATATAATCCAGCATACATAATATACATACACCTCCCTCCCCCCCTATACGCTCATAGCAAAGTCTTGAGCGGACCTTTTCTTTTGGATCCGTTCTGAGCGTCGAGGGACTTCATCACTGGGAAGGGTATGGGACTCAACACTGGTGGCGGGGCCAGCAGAAGGCATTGTTTCGGGGCGGAGAAAACGGCGGTTCCTCCACCACACACGACCACTGGGTAACCGCACTTGGTAGTCCCGTGACCTGCCGAGACCCATGACTACGCCTACTTTGTCCCAACGTAGAGAGGTCGGGTCCTGAACACGGACTTGGGTGCCGACACTCAACCTGGGGAGAGAACGGGCGTGGTCATTGTAGCGGGCGACGACGTCCTGAACACGTTCGGCGGCTCGGCGATCACAATCCTCTGTCTTGGCCTGCCACTCCTTGGAGAAGGATTGAGGGTGAGCAGGGACACAAGAACGGAGGGGGCGTCCATACAAAGCCTGGGCAGGGGAGCGTCCGGTGTAGTTAGGTGTGTTGCGGAGTTCAAGAAGACCCCTGTCGAAGGCCTCGCAGTCAATGTTCCCAGAAGGGGCCACCTTAAGGATGAGGTGCTTCAGGGATTTGACAGCAGCCTCAGCGTGGCCGTTGGACTGCGGGTAATGGGGCGATGACAACACATGCCGGACTCCCCATCGGTGAAGGAACGCAGCAAAGTCCCGGCTTGTGAACTGAGGCCCTCCGTCGGTTCGCAGGTGTACAGGAACGCCCACGTCACGGAAGTAGTGGCGGAACTTGCTGATGGTGGCGGCAGACGTCGTGTCATTACCGCACTTGATGACAACCGGCCAACCAGAGAGACGGTCGACGATAACGAGGAAGGACTTTCCTGACACACAGAAAAAGTCGGCCGACACAGACTCAAAGGGGCGGGTGGGGTTGTCGTCACTCATGAATGGTTCCTGCTGCTGGCTGGGTTGTAATACTTGGCAGGGCTCACACGCACGGACAACATTGGAGATGTCGGAGTTGATGCCGGGCCAGAACACAGTCTGTCGTGCACGTCGTTTGGTGGCCTCAGCTCCACGGTGACTGTCGTGAAGGCGGGCCAAGGCGTGGGGACGTGATGCAGCAGGGACAACTACACGTGCTCCGTACAGAACAAGGTCTCCGTCGCAGTAGAGTTCATCGCGGAGTTTCCAATACGGGAGCAGGGTGTTGTGAAGATCGTAGCGGTTGCTGGGAAATCCATTCCTCACACACTCGACGAGTCGGACATAGGAAGGGTCATCTCGGGCCGCTGTTCGAAGGTCCTCCATTGCCTTGTCGTCATCTGGTGACAGATCCGAACGAAGGGATTGGACGGCATGGAGAGTGACCACAGTCCTGACGGAAAGAGCGAGGTCGGCGTCGAGTACATGGTCTTCTGGAGTAGGGCGGCTGACAGGGGAGCGGGATAAGGCATCAGGGATGCAGAGCTCCTTACCAGCACGCCACACTGCAGTGAAGATGTACGCCGAGAGCTTCTCTTTCAGACGCTGGAGGCGAGGGTTCTCAACGGCGTCTAGCGTGTAGTGGTTGAGGATCGGGACAAGCGGGCGATGGTCGGTCACTAGGTGAAAGTATTGCAGGCCTATGAGGTAAAACCTGCACTTGGACATCGCCCAAACCACGGCCAACAGCTCCAGCTCAATAGTGGCGTAGCGCGTCTCAGTGTCAGAGAGGAAACGCGAGCCACACTGGACGAGCCGGAACTGCCCTCCACCATGATCCTGCAGTAGGGCGTATCCCACGCCATACAAGCGTGAGGCATCTGTCTGCAGAACTGTCGGCAAGGCTGGGTCAAACGTGGCGAGGACAGGTGGACGAGACAGGGCCTGTTTCACTTGCTGGAAGGCCTTGTCGTGGTCGGGGGTCCACAGGAATGTCCTCTTGGGGCTCATCAGGGGGCGAAGTGGTTGAGCAGCTGCGGAGATGTCCGACGAAAACTCTGCTAACTGGTTGACGAGACCGATGAAGGACCTCAAGTCAGTCAGGTTAGCAGGGGTGGGAAAATCCGTAATGGCGCGGACCTTTTCCGGGTCAGCTGCGATACCATTCCCTGAGAGGGTGTACCCACAAAAGTCAACTGAAGAGCTGGCCAGAACAAACTTGTCGGCATTTAGGGTAATGCCGTGCTTCCGGCACCTGTTGAGTACCTCGTAGATACGGCAGAGGTGATCCATGTAATCCTCATCGTACACGAGTATGTCGTCGACCACTTTCACGTAGTTTGCCAGACCTTGTAGAGCCATATCACCTCGAAGACAGAAAGCGTCTCCTGTAGCGGCGAATCCCATGGGGCCACGGCAATAACTGTAACGTCCATGCGGGGTGATGAAAGTTGTGAGTGGTCGGTCTTCTTCGGCAAGCTCTATCTGCCAGTATCCACACAGGGCGTCCATCGTCGTGAAGAAGCGCGCCTTCGGGTTCACACTGCGTATAGCTGCAAAGGGCGTGGGAGAAGGGTGCGCAGGACGAGACACCTGGTTGTTGAGCTTGGAAAGGTCAGTGGTGATCCGAACACCACCTTTAGGTTTTGCGACGACAACCATCGGGTGACACCATGGAGACGGGTCATCGCCGGGTGGTACAATAATTTCTTGGGCGACCATGGAGTCCAGCTCGTTTTTGACCGCCCCGCGGAAGGCCAGGGGAACCAGTCGAGGGGTGTAAATAGCGAATGGCTTCGCGTCGTCCCTCAGGTGGATCCTCATGGGGGGACCTGCCATCTTCTTGAGAGGCTTGGATTCCAGAGCGGACTTGGTCACCAGAACGTCGCTGAATTCCTTCAGGAAGTACTTCCGAGCATCCGAAGGAGAGGTGTCACTGGCAAGAGGCAGGGGTAGGGCGGCAGCAGGGTCGTTGCTGCTCCCTTTTTGCACCCTGTTGGCGTGTTTTACCTCAAGAATAGGTTTGGGGAAGTCCTGGGAGATGATGGCCAACTCCTGACAATGTCTGTAGGACAGCAAAGGAGTCTGGACACCGTTATGCACATCAATCCAGGCTTGACACGACCTGTTGCCAAAGGTGACTTGTGCTTGGAGTGAACCCAGGGCCGGGGTCATCTGTGAACCATCTGCCATAAAGCGGAGATCCTTGGGGGGCGGTCCTAGATCACTTGGAGAGAGTCCCAAGCATTGCAAATGCTGGGGACCGATGACTGTAGCATCAGCGCCGGTGTCGGGCAACATCTGAAGACGGGATGAAGCACTGTGGTAGGTCACAATGACACTGATGTACTGGGGGACTTTGGTCCTGGGACGCTGGGGGGAGCACACATTCCTAATGTGGCTCGAGCGTTGTCAGGATTCGTCGTGCCTCTGATTGGAAGACTGTGGGCGGCCCTCTCTGGTGGAAGGGGGCTGGAGCTTCCGCCGACGCGGTCCCTTGGGTATGTTGGAAGGGCAACACTTGTCATAGTGGCCCAGACGACCACACACATTGCACTGGACGCGTTTGGCTGGGCACCGTACTGTGAGTGACCAGTGGCCCTTACGGTCACAACTGTTGCAGGTAGACTGAGCAGCTGGACACACCTGTGTTCCGTGCTGCTTACCACAGTTGTTGCAAAATAAACCGGGCGTGGACGTGGTGGGCGAAGGCGTAGGAACAGACTTCTTGTCCTTCTTGTACCGGGACACAGCGCGTACAGCTGTAGGGGGAGCACGGATGGCAGAGGTGGCACACCTGGCAGCCTCATAGGAGCGACATATCGTCAACACATCCTTAAGAGAAGAGGAAGAGTCGAGGGAGGTGAGGCGTTGGACAAGTTCCTCGTCCTTAACACCCATCAGGATCACCTGCCTCAACTGGGTCTCCTCGCACTGCTGGTGGTGGCCTGGACATATATCTACCTCTTCCGAGGCTCTCTTAAGACGCACGTAAAAGGTATCAAAAGACTCACCCTCCATCTGTCTGCAGCTAAACAATTCCCTCCTGCGCAGAGCTTCATTCTGCTGTCCTTTGATGTGCCGTTGTAGAACGTCCAGTACCTCCTCTACAGACAGCAAAGAGGTTGGGGGTACCTGCAACGTATGTTCCAAGACACGCTGAATTTCCAAGGACAGGCACATACGCAGCTGGATGAGTTGTTTAGGCTGTGACAAACTCTGGAGATCCACCATTGTAGAATAATCAGTCCACCGTCGCCGCCATTCACGAAAAGTCTGGAAAGTCTCATCAGGCTTCAAGATGGGCGGCGTTTGAGCTGCTGCTTTAGGTGGGGCTGGGGGGTGTGAAGGAAGCATGGATGAGGTATCTGAACCAGTCAGTACCGAGGCAGTGTTAGAGCCAGGGGCTTGGTTAACAGTGAGGCGAGATATCAAGGCTTCAAACCGTTCACTGTCTTCCAATCTCCGTTGGTTGTCTCGTTCTGCCTCTGCTTGCCTTCTGTGCTCATCCGCCAAACGTCTGTGGGCTTCATCCTCGCGTTTCTCATCTCTCATAAACTTCAGTAAAGCAATTATCTCTGGAGACAACGCTGAATATTGAGGTGAGGGACTGCGCGATGTGGGGGCTGGAGCGTCGTGGCCGGCCTGGTCATCCATCTCTGCGGGGCTATCACCCGCCTGGCTCATCCAGGCGCTGGGTCCACGGCTACGTAAGGCGTGAGACATAACTACTTCCTCTGTGTACTATGTCTTAAATCAGTGTTGACCGGTCAGCCCGTCGTATCAACAAGATTTCAGACAAAAGATTAATTAAATACACAGATAAGTAGGTTATATATATAAAATATATATAAGGAAGCCGCGCGGTCAGCGAGTGTTAGTACATTTACGTGTGCGTGTGAGGGCAGTGAGAGCTGTCTCCTCGAGCTGTGAAGGGGTGTGGAGACGACGCTGTGAGGGGGTGGAGGGAGAGGCGCGGCGACTCCCAGTCAGTCCAGTTACCCTCAGAACGCGGTCAGAGACGTATACCTTGGGAATCCTTTAGAACAAGGTCACACATGAATGGCACGAACACACAATGCACTAAACACTTCACAGAAAATCACTGTCACTGACACTGCTCAAAGTTGCTGAAATTCTTCGAGGAGAGCTGACGCGCGGGAGTTGACCCAAGCGCGGGAGTTGACCCAAGCGAGAGCCGGCTTTCCACAAACTTTGCACTATCACTCGTAATTATCCAGTAAGATCGGATCACTGCGCCATGTTAGGTTCTGAATAATAAGTTCTCTATACAGGAGAGAACACAAACACCTGTATAGTTTTGTAGGTTCGGTTTACTGGATAAGAGTATGTACACAGAGGGAAGCAGCCGTCTCCCTTGGCTAGGCTCCTTGTCAACTGCTTTAGGCGACGTATGGCAAGTGATACATTAGCAGCTTCCATACGTCGCCAGGCACATTAATTAAGCGTGTGGGATATGGTAATAACATTGCCACACGCTGCTAGCTAGGCTGAATAAATAATGCATAAATGGAGCACATACATAATATACATACATGATATATAATCCAGCATACATAATATACATACAGATAGTATGTGGTGTCTTACGTAGAAGAGGAGTTGCGGTGAATGGCTGTCCAGGGCAATTGCTATAAATTGCTAACTGGAAAAACATTGTGTAAGCAGTGGTTGAGCATTCATTGATAACTGGGGACCTTATTAGGTCAACGACTGCCTGTACAGTCGTGACGGGGTACACTTGTCTCGCTCTGGGGTAAAGACGTTGTTTGCATCCTTGGAGCGTGAAATTTTCACTCCAAAGAACATAAGAAAATAAGGAGTTACTATCACTCTCTATCATCCATGAATCTATCTAGCCTCCTTTTAAAACTTTCCAACGTTCCAGTACTTACTACAAAGTTGCTAAGCTTGTTTCACTCGTCCACCACCCTCTTTGTGAACCAGTTCCTTCCTATCTCCCTCCTAAACCTAAACTTATCCAACTTAAATCCGTTGCTAAGATTCCTATCCTGCTCGGAAATTATAAGAACTTTATCTATATCTCCTTTATTGATTCCTTTCACCCACTTAAATACTTCTATCATATCTCCCCGCACTCTTTGTGCAAGTTTAGTTTCTTTAATATATCTTGATATGGGAGGTTTCTGAGTCCCGGAATCATTTTCGTCATTCTTCGCTGCACCGAGTCCAGTGAATTGATATCCATTCTATAAAAAGGGCACCAGAAGCTGGAAAGATTTGTTGTCCTCATGTACGACAGATCTAGTGCAGCCATTGGTGTAGATGAAACAAGACTAAATCTCTTTTCCTACAATTAGAGACCATATGACTCCATTCAACCAACCCAGGCAGCCTGAACATACAAAGCGGGCTGTCTACCAGGCTGGTATTATCTGGGGCCAGGCAACAATCTCCAATCCAGAAACCAGCAGTCCTGTCAACTGGGGATGGACGTAGAAGGGAGAGGCATGGCAGATACGTTGGACGACTCTTCCCCAGATTGCGACATGCTGTCAGAAGCTGACCAAATGTTCCTGTAAGAAAGACTGCAACCAGAGGTGCAAATGCTTTCGCTCTGGACTTTCCTGCACAGCACTATGCAGCTGCATATGTGAACAGCAGTAAATGCACAAAGATGTACTGTCAGGAGAAGTCACAAGAACCAGTGCTAATAGTGAGTACTTTTTTTTTTCAGTAAGTTCTTTTTTATTATATTTTTTACTAAAAGTATCATTTTATGTGGATAAAAATGTTACAATGGACTTAAAACTATAAAATAATCTGAGCATGCTTGTAAACATACATATCGACACCAAGATCACTCAGATTGACCAACTACATCAATTTCTATAAGAAAAATCAACTTCTGAAGGTCAATATGGCGGCCATCTTGCAAAATGGCCACCATCTTGGATTTTCAAATGGCCAATCAGGCAGACTTGACTGGTAACCATTAGAAAATTACCATGCCAAATTTGGTGCTTGTATCACCATTTGCATGATTCTCTTGAAAATTAGCATTTAGCTGCCCCACTAGTACCGTACCTGGGAATCGTCAACAATTAAGGTTTTCGTACCTTCCTTGTCCCTGACTATGCTAACGTCCAATTCGTTTATCAAAGGACTGAAAGAGTTGGTACACTTAGCTGTTGTTGTCGTATCCTTGGTGCGTTTTTTCACCACCTTGGTGTGTTTTCTCACCACCAGTTTGGTCGTCTCTTTCCTCACAACCTTCCATTCGCCTGAGTTTTCGTAAGACACAGGCTTTCCTTGTCTCATTTCTTCCTCCATCCTCGCTATCACTTCCTTTCACTTCAAGATTTCTTCCCTGGCCCTCTAACTCTAACTCGGCCCTCAGAACGGCGCAGCCCTGTTCACCAGTAGAACTAGCCATTACTGGCCGTGTGAGAGTAACTGTACAAAGTATGACGTAAGTCTCCACTAAAACCAGTTCTTCACACTATCAAAATCCTGTACTGCACGATAACAGTTCTTTTGTTAAGTTTATCACAGACTTACAATATTGCAACATTATTATTTCAATACTGCATCGGATTACGCCACTCTCTTGTTTCCGGCCACACTGCTGGATAGTTTGCAGGAAATTGGACACAGCCCTGCAGTATAATAATGATGTTTTTGTTTATGTGATCACATGGGCCTGGTGTCACTTATCACATATTGGTTGATTTAGTACCGACCGAACAATGCACTAGCCCCTGTCTCATAAACATTAACATTAAATATATATATGGGTTAATATATGTGTATTATACAACGAGTACCCCCTGTAAAATTCCGAAGCTGTGAGGTGACATGATTAGAGCACGTGATGGGTAAATTCCACTCACAAGGCGTGTCCTCACTATATCATACCAGTCAAATGTACTTTAGATCTTATCTAAGATAGCTCCGTCCGTCTTATTATAGCACTCACGGCTACAGTGGCTATTACAGTGAATATCTTTTAGGACCATGTAGATACCCCCCTTTTTATAAAAAAATAAGGAATAAACACTTTGGGTTTCGCTCCTATATATATATTTCATTAGCCCATAAAGCACGTGAGCTTCTACTTATAATGAACAACCTCACCCCGCCAGGACTCGAACCCACGATCTTATGTGTGTGACCGGGGAACGTTACCTCTTACACCACTAGGACACTAAAAGCAATTCTAGACTTTGTTATATTTCACAAAAGGCCTGTTCATCGAGCTTATGGCGCCGTGAACCTCCAAGGGAATTGCCCATGCCTCTTAAGTGATCAGAGAGTAGCGTTTTGCCAAATCCGGCTTCGAAACACGAGGTTCCATATATATTTCATTAGCCCATAAAGCACTCGGACTTCTACATATAATCAACAACCTCACCCAGCCAGGATTCGAACCCACGATCTTATGTGTGTGACTGGGGAACTTTACCTCTTACACCTTTAGGACACTAAAAGCAATTCTAGACTTTGTTATATTTCACACAAGGCCTGTTCATCGAGCTTATGGCGCCGTTTCCTGTCCCCGTGTACACGTCAGGTAAAACTACAGTGGCTATGGTGATTTCCTCATTCTGATAGTAGAAAGTACCCGTTAATACTGCAGGTACAATCTTCCAACTCTTGCTGCTATAATCACGCTGGGATAGTGAATCTATGAGGTCTTGAGCTCGCTTTGACTCGTTATCCGCCTTCCTCCTAATGGGTATGGTAGATAACTCTTTCAACCGTGCGGAGAGCAACGATGCAGAATTACTCATAGCATTGTAGGGAACACCAATAAACGTAATAGTATTATTACGTGGACGAAGATCTATAAAACTCGTTCAAAGTGATGGTATACCTATCAACCCGTCAGCTGATAAATTACATTGCTGGACCACATAAAAATCTGAATAAAAGGAAATTCCACGTCTAGAAAATCGGAGCAGTAAAGTCACCATCCGTGCAATGTTCAGCTGCGTCCAGGAAACTCCTTCGAGATCGGTGTCAGTAGGTCGAAATGAAAAATCTCGGTGAGGGAATCTACATTGTAACTCTTGATAGGATGCCAAAGCTAATACATTTGCGCAAGCACCCGTATCAATATCCAGAGCCAATCTGATAGACCCAACCCTCGCCGGAATGGACAACACTTCCGCTTTGTTGAGCAAAGCTATTAAAGAGGCTGCCACAGAAGTGCTGTTGGGCGTTGGTGCTGATGTACCTATCTTTCTCCGTTCTTGGACTGGCGGTGGTCTTCCCCCGACTTCTTATAACGATAACGACGCGCTGTACGCTGCTGTGTTACCTGGTGTGTTCCTACGTCTACACCTCTAGCTCTTTGCATCATGGCACATTAATCCGTGTTGTGAAAGGCAGACTGATGGAATTCACACCACATATCAACTTTATGGCCTGTCATAGACGTAGTCTTTGCAACCGCTGGATACGTTTTGGGTGGTCCATGTTTTTGCCGTGGGCCGGTGGGTGGATGTCTCTATTCTTTATTCTTGACACCACCACTCTGGAGTTGGTAACAATCATCCACTGTATGAAATTTCTTCTTACAATGGGTACATACTAAAGCTTGTCGAGGTTTGTTACCTGGGTTGTTAGGAACTCGTTGTTGCATTGGTGCTACAGGTGTAGTTGTCCTAGATGGTGGAGTACGAGCTGACTTGGGAGCAAGTTTATTTGCGTAATCTATGATCAAATCAGTCGGTACATACTCATTTTCCTGTGCACGACAATATATAGGGTCGGGAACAGCCATCAAAAAACTAATTAGTTCAACTAAGTTCTCAGCATTTTCTTGAGACATTTTGCCATCATCGTCATCATACCATGGCGATCCACCAAAATTAGCACACATGTCCTGCTTGACATCACCAGCAATGGCGACAGCCTTCATCAGAGTTTCTGCACGAACCACAAGTGTCAAACGGTCAAGCCACCTAAACAACCAATGTAAATGTCCTAGCTGTGAACCAGACTCAAAAATACCAATTAGAGCTTTTCTGAAATATTCATACCTCGGGTTAGCAAGACCACTGGCGTCTAAATGTTCACTTGCAAAACTATCTTGCTGGATATGAGAGCGAGCAAATGACTTCTTTACCTGATCTCTAGTAATCTGAACATTTCTCATGATATCCTCACATGCTCTTAGAAATGTAGTTACCCTGTACCCATCTTTCCCCGTAAAATCACGGACCTGATCACCACGCGGTATCACATGAAACACGTTAGAGGGGTTAGTAGACATGTCGGTGTTAGAAGCAGCCATGCTATTTAACTTACTCCTAACTGAGGGATCTTGTAATGGAGGAGGTAATAAAAAATTTCTGACACACTGTCTTTCTGTGGAGGAGAAAGAAGAACCTGCCCGTAATCAGGCGACGTATTATACTTATTACCTGACCTTAGGGTTCGACGGGTTAAATCGTCAAATGATTGGTCAATAATATTTTCACTACTCCAGACAGAAATGTCTAGCTTTGATTGCACCTGTGTTTTGTGCTCATCTACTGAATCTATTTTTTCAGTAGCGACTTTAAACCTCATCAGCAATATCTGAATCGCTAATATAATGCTCCGCCAAATCAGTAATGTCCCAAATCGAAGACTTAGAAAAACTGTCCATTAATATGGAAATGGATCACATTAAAAGTTATATCATGAATATAAAATTACCCTTGCTTCTCATTTATAGTAAATACGTTACCTGTAAAATGAAGAAATTATCACTAAAGAATAAGAGAAACTTAATAATGGACTTTAATTACTTCAGTATCTACCGTATATATATATATATATATATATATATATATATATATATATATATATATATATATATATATATATATATATATATATATATATATATATATATATATATATATATATATATATATATATCTTGATAAAATCACACGGGAAAAGGGAAACAACGGAGCACCTTAGCTTTCGTCTTTATTCAAGACATCTTCAGAGGCAACTGAAGATGTCTTGAATAAATACTAAATCTAAGGTGCTCCGTTGTTTCCCTTTTCCCGTGTGAATTTAACAAGATTTATCTTGTCCACTATTTCATTGTGGATCTACATGAAATATATATATATATATATATATATATATATATATATATATATATATATATATATATATATATATATATATATATATATATATATATATTCATATCAAAAGTAAGTAAGGCACTTATCATAGAACATACCCTACCTGACGACTATCCATGTGGAGTTACTTCGTTGACTATATTACTGTGAGTTAATTTATAATGTTCCTAAAAACACCCAGAAACGTCGGTGTGAGTCGTTGCAGAAAACGGAAGCCGTCAGACGCAGTGCCAGTGGGACGTGGGACGTGTGTGTGGGAGCTCCGTGTTTTTCGTCGAAAAACAGAGTCTTTCCAAGAGTAACCAGTCTGGTTTCTAGGAAATCTGATTCGTGAGTGACTAGTGAGTGTCGTGACTAGTACAATATCTATCTGTGATCCCCCTAAGTAGATATATTTGTCAATTTACTGGTGAATCTGTGTCGACCAAGTGAGGCTTTTTTTTTTTTTTTTTAATTGGGCACTCCCCTACATCCTTGCGTAAGGTGAAGCGCAGAAGCGTTTACAGCGCCCAACAGGAAAGCATGCTAAGTTCATGCTTGCCTTTATGTCTCATGAGTTAAGGGCGTAGAAGCCTGAAGAGTCAAGGGCGTAGAAGCCTGAAGAGTCAGTGGTTTATGTCATCAAGTTATTGGAGCCTCCAACAACTTTCCCTGAATACGAATTCGCAACTTTCGACAGGTACCTACTTTACTGCTAGGTGAACAGGGACTAATGGGGGCTAGGAAGTAAGTCCAAACAACTTCCACCGGGCCAAGTGAGGTGTAGGCCCACCAAACTCCCCTCAGTGCCACGGCTTGTAATCTGAGCCCTGTCCACCACCCCTGTCCACCCTCCCCCACCGTCCCACTAAGCCACCCAGCTGACCACACAACTAGACCGTCTCCATACTGCCAACTACATAGCCCTCACCAGCTCCAATATGTCTAAGTTGGCTGCTCGTATCAAAAATTCAAATTTCACGAAACAACAGCTGACTGATGTGATAATGGAAGTTCAACAGACTCTCATACAGGACATCATACAACAAATGAATAAGGAGACCATCAGGAAGCTAGACGAATTTGACCGGCGTCTCACTGACCAGCTAAGTGAGATTAAAAGAAGATTGGAATTCTCGCAAGGGGAAATAAGCGACTTACAAGCAATGTTAAACGTTGAAGTTAAAGAGAACCGAACACTGAAGACCCAAGTTCAACAGCTGAGTGAGGAGAATTCCAAGCTCAAAACGAAACTACAGTAGCGACAACCGCAGACCGGGTGGATTATGTGGATGACATAGGGCGGCGAAACAACCTCAGGATTGCCGGCATCCCTGAAGACACCCACGAGAACTGGGAGTCATCCCAACGCAAAATTTCACCCCTGCTGAATGAGCATTTTAAACTTCCTGAAGCAAAGTTTGACCGTGTTCAACGCATAGGGAAACAAAACTACTCCCGCACCTGCAACATCATATCAAAATTCTCATCCCCCTCTGACCGTGACAAAGTGTTTTATCAATGCAGTAAACTGAAAGGCACCACTATCTTCGTCAACGAAGATCTCTGCCCAGGTACGACTAAAGCCAGTCTACAGCAAATGGACCAGTTTAAAGAAACCAGGAAACAAAGGAAACACGTGACGTTCAGTCATAAAACCCTTGTTGTGAGAGATCAGGCAAGTGGACACTCGCCCACTCACCCACCCGCTGTACCAACCCCCCCAAGCTCCCCGAGAACTCCTTTCCTACTGAGGGGGAACCAGCCACTGTTGCTATCACCTGAGGAGTTTCCCCCCTGCCGGCCACCTCGAGTACTATACGTCTACCCTCTGTGGAGGAAACCAGCAACCCTCAAAACCGAGTGACAGGCGCACCTCCCACTCTATCTGGGAACCACCCTGAACAGTACCGGTCATCCTAATTCTGTTGGTTGTAGCGCTTGTGAGTACGTTACCCCCCACTATTATAATTTTCATAAATCTTCCTTTTTCACACCTCAGTGACCCTGAGTTTTTGCTGTTCCTTAATCAGTGTCAATGTTCCCTTAGATGTGCTAGATCGTATGTCTTACACCCCATTTACCCATGGTGTCGACAAAATACTTCATCATATCGTTCCTGATGCCTTTCTACACAAAACTCACTGGGTTACACAAACCCAAACTGTAACTATTACTTTCCTGACTCTCCCGAGTTTAACTCTAGTCTCCTACTGCCTCATTCCTTCTCCTTGATTAGCCATAACATCAGCAGTATTCCCCTTAATCTAGATGCCTTTTTAGATCAGTGTTTATCTTCTATTGCCCACAAATTTGATGTACACTGTGAAACCATAATCTCTAGCCCACCTGGGTTGGTGTTGGAGGTTAGAACAGTGTCCTTTCTGGACGGGGGCCCACTCCAACTATCACGAGGCAACACACGCACGAACACACACAGTCATAGTACGGCTGTCTAGATGACATTTTGTATAAATATTGTATATGGCATTTTATACTCTGCATTATCTTCATTATATATGAACTCGAAGAAAAAATACCATAGGTTGTAGTTACGAAAGTATGAATGGAAATAAACACTTCCAAACCAACCAGTGACTCCACACACCCTTTACAGCGCCTGTGTGTGTGTGTGTGTGCCAGACCACGATGCTTCCCATCATTCTCATAACTATATGAAAAATCGTGTTTAATTTAACGACATATTTCAAAAATCTTAAATTACATGTGGATCAGTCACTCCTCATTTGACACACTTGTAGTGTAATACTTTGACCATCCCACTTTGGCACATGGAGGCCCACGGTAACTCTCACCTGGCAACATACGCATAAACACACAAGTTATGATATGAACCCTTCCAGGCTTCACTATCATTATCATGTTATGTTCATCGTGCTCTGTATCTTGGTAACTAGTCATAGTATCAATACATGACAGTGTTATTAGTATAATATTGTAACTTTTGCCCTACAGTTATTGTTGTAAATCATGGATAGGAAGGATACATAAATTGTAATATCAAGTGTATAGTTCGCTCAAAGCCACCCCAAGTCAGACAACGCGTCACATAAAGTTACACTGAGTGTGTGTGTGTGAAAATAATAATAATAATAATTAACGGTTTATTGGAAGAGCTTGGCAGCCAGAAGGTTGAAAATATACAGTTACATATTTGGGGAATGGGTTTCGAATTACAAATAATATACAAGTAACATAAGTGATATAAATAAGATATATAATAACTAGATGGGGAAAAGCTCAAACTACAGTTCATTTCAACATAGTGACAGTGCAAGGAGTAGTGTTTACTGGGAGTGAATACACTGGTTTATTACAAGTTATTGATAATTTTTACAATGGTTGGGACTGGGCTGTTCTTATAGCGATCAGTTCGTGCACGTATGGGCTGGATGCGGTTGTCGTGACGAACAGCAATTCTCGGGCTAGGGATCTCAGGTGGTAGTAGGGGCCGGTGTCGAGGAGGGTGTAGAAGCTTCTTACCAAATTTGCAGATGAGGTCGTGGTGATGGTCAGTGAGAGTCGAAAGGGTCAGTGTATTGAGCGCTTCTTGATATGTGGAGTAGGAAGGGGAGAGAATAATCTTGCATGCCCTCTTTTGCACTTTTTCTAGGTGTTTACGTTGTGTGGCATTTAGGGAGGAAGACCAGGTGGGGGAGGCATAGGTGAGCTTGGGAAGTATGAATGTTGTGTAAACACTGAGGAGCTCGGGTGCAGGAACTCCGAGGGACTTGAGTCGGCGGAGGAGGTGGAGACGGAAACTGGAGGATTTGACAACTTCACTGACGTGTGGTTTCCAATTTAGTTTGTTGTCTATGGTGACGCCGAGGAGCTTCGTGGAATCTACAACCTGGAGTGTGTTCGGACCTAGAGTAATGGAAGGAGGTGGGACAATGTCGGAGGAGAGGTTGATGTGCATAACCATGGTCTTGGTATGGTTGATGGTGACATGGTTGTTGGTGGCCCAGTTTTGGAGACTGTTCAATAAATCCTGAAGGGCGGTATAGTTGGGAGCAGAATTGTTGACGCTGATCCCAATGGTGGAGTCGTCGACACATTTCCAGCGAGCAGGGGTTTCTCTTAGGGCATCATTGATGAGCATAAGGAAGCAGAGTGGTCCCATCTTGGTGCCTTGGGGAACGCCACAGGTGAGTGACTGAAAGGTGGAGACAGCCCCTCGGAAGCATACAGCTTAGCGTCGGTCACTGAGGAAGTCTGTAAGCCATGGTATAAGACTTCTCCGAAGCCCGAGGTCAATAGCTTTGTTGATGATTATATTGTGGTCGACTAGGTCGAATGCTTTTGTGAAATCAATGAAGGCGACAGCTACAGACGTTTTTCGTTTCTCGAGATGGCGGTATATGTAATCGAGAAAGCTGACAAGACAGTGAGTGGTGAAGGAAGTTTTCATGTTGCCAAATTGCTGAGGGTCTACGACTCCTGCAATATCAGCATAAGCCCAGTCGAACACAAAACTTTCACAGATTAGGCTGGGTATTGGGGTGATTGCAATAGGTCGTAGCTGATTTAAGGATTGTGGGCTGGTTGACTTGTGGGTGTGTGTGTGTGTGCGTGTGTATGTTCTGTAACATTAAGCTTCATCCTTAGTAGGTAAGATGTTTCATAAGGGGTTTCTCCCATTCGTCATTGTGAGCATCGTCCCAGAGCACATTGTTTCCATCAAAACCATGGTTCATCCTTATTTCCCTTCTTCCGTGTAACTATATCCATATGGCTAAGTTCTTGCTTTTCATTTCTGTATTTACCAAAATAATGTGGATCAGTTACTCGTTATTTAACACATACATGCACTTAGAGCATCAAGATTGTTTTGAAGGCATGACTATTGGTTAATTGAAACCCCAAAAATATTTTTCACATTTATTAAGCATAAACATTGTAAACATATCTATGTGATTATTGTAGTATGTAACACATATTTAATGTCTGGACACATTCCCAAGAGTTAAATACCTGGACAAATTCCCGACAATTAGGGAACGAAGTCTATGTGGCCCCAACGAGGTTACACCAGAGAGCTAACTCCCCCGCCACCCCCTACAAGGCACCGTCGTGGGCGGATATTTAATTCTTGACCACAGGTTAATACCGTGTCCAACCTCCATCTGCTGCAATAACTTCATGCAATCTGGTGGGCATGGAATCTACTAGGTTGCTGCAGATGTTCGGCCTCCTCCTTATTCCCTCCCACACATTATGTGCGTGTCTCCTCACTACCTCCCTCGTTTTCTCCTCAACATCCCATTCAACAACCATATGCGCGCATATATTTTCTATTGGATTACAATCGGCTCCTTTAGGGGGCCAGTCCAATAGAATAATCTGCGGGTGCCCCTCAAACCAACGCTTGACTGCCTGACTTGTATGTATTGGACTGCGGTCTTGCACCATACATATAGGCTGTCGGTCTGGGATGGCATATGAGTTGCTGGGAGGATGGTTAGCAGTCCTGTTGAACTGGCAGGTAGACAAAATAGAAAACTCATAGCCAAACTGTAAGAAAACCCATGGACAAGAGACATTAGTAAAATATACTAGGTCATTGTAGCGCGTGCACACACATTATATATATATATATATATATATATATATATATATATATATATATATATATATATATATATATGTAACCGGTCGGAATATACTGGACTTTAATTTCTCACTTGACTTGGGGTTTATTAAAAATTAATAGATGGTAATGCAGTGGAAGCGCCCCTTTGAGAAAAATCCCGAACCAGCACAAGAACACTTAAATCTACTAAACAAAATGAATTGTCCGTGACCCGTGGAAGGATAGCGTCTGTGACTGGGATGAATGAGACACACTGTAAAATTTAGAAATTTATATTCCCTCCAACTCTACAAACACAATCAAATAATGGTACACCAATATGCCCACCTCTTAACTTGAACTTAAAACACTACTCTCGGGAATAAAAGTTATACATGATATAGATACTATTAGAAACTCAGGCAACAGTAAATTTGAAGTATTAAGAAATGTTGCTTGTACACATGAAACAGGCCTTAAGGGCTTTCACAGAATAATATCCCCCACTGCGGAGGTGGTATAAAAATAAGAAATTAATAATTCCACCATGAATAGGCCTAAAAGCACTCAGTATAATTATATTACCCCAACAGATGCACACTTCCTAACCTAACTTAACCACTACTCTGGGGAACAAAGGTTATACCTGAGATCAGAATTATGAAGAAAAATTAGATGCATTAAAGAATCAAATCACAGTATCACTCTTGTTCCACTTAGTGACACAAACATTCAAACAACAATACTATCAAAATTAACTGAGAAATGGTATTAACTACACACAAATATATTGTCACTATTATTGGCTTGTTACTGGGTCCACCAATCCCAGTGAACCATGCTCCACCCAACTCAACATACACCCGTAATAAGGGAGATAAAATGTTCTTCTAGGTATCTCCTAGAGTCTTAGACTCATGGTCTCAGTGTGTGACCATTAATTTACTCAGATAGCCTCAGTGTACTCCCAGTGCATCCATGGGCAGGAAGAGAGAACGCCAGCAGGTGTCTATGGCCAGTAGGTAACACGTCTAGCTGACCGAGGACACGTGGTGTTGTGCACCCGAGTGGTAAGAACTGATCACCCACTGCTGATGCTGGTCCCGTGTCGTTTTAGTTGTCGGGAGCACTCATTCACTCAAGAGATCCTTTGCTACCCAGCTAAACAGTGACAGGCCTACACTGATCGGTCCAATGGCGACAATCGCCACCCTCAATCATCAACGGCAGTCTCAAACGGCAGTCAATCTCTCGCAGTCAACTCCGGTCAACTCCGGTCAAGTGGGTTCTGACGGAAACCCTGAAATGAACTCACTGTTAGCTCTAGTTTACTTTATCACTGCCCTATCTAACCCTGTCTGAGATCGAATGAGACTTACTTGTTATACTGCAATAGTGCAACACAGGTGACTAGGCCACGTGACTATTTCTGTGACGGACGCGCAGGGACGTCTTGTTTGTCTGAATGCTCCCCGTGACTGAGAGAGAGCCAGCGTCGCGTCCTCTCAAGACGTTAGCTTAGGCCTACGTGACATATTTTCCGCCTAACTAATAACTCCTTGGGACACCCGTAACATTATTCAGACTGATAAACGATCTATAATAATTTCAAATTCAATAATAGTCCCTTAACTTCATGAATCGCATCATTATTAATTCAGTAAATTACATTTAATATCATATAGGCCTAGTTCCGCAATCTCTCGCTATGAGCAGGCAGCACTCTCTTCCCTCAGATGACCTTGAACGCTCAGTATTGCCAATGGCGGGGCATTCGAAATTACTCTGAAATTTCTGAATATTACATATATATATATATATATATATATATATATATATATATATATATATATATATATATATATATATATATATATATATATATATATATATATATATATATTTCATGTAGATCCACAATGAAAACGTGGATAAGATAAATCTTGACATAATCACACGGGAAAAGGGAAACAACGAAGCACCTTAGCTTTCGTCTATATTCAAGACATCTTCAGAGGCAACTGGATTACATGGACAGAGAGAGGCTTAAATATACAGGGTGACCTTATTAAACATGAGAGGCTGTTTGGTTATGCTATGCTAGCTAGTTTGCTAGGGTGAGGGAAAGTATATATATATATATATATATATATATATATATATATATATATATATATATATATATATATATATATATATATATATATATATATCTTGATAAAATCACACGGGAAAATGGAAACAACGGAGTACCTTAGCTTTCGTCTTTATTCAAGACATCTTCAGAGGCAACTGGATTACATTGTCTTTCTGCTCCTCTAGCTTGTATTTATATGGAGTTTTTTGAGTCTAGATTACTACCCAATATAGTGGACTTTATTCCTCCATGGTATAGATATGTAGATGATGTTCTTTGTCTTTGGCCTATAAACAGTGACCCATTTGAATTTTTAGACAAACTTAATAATATTGTCCCCAGTATCACGTTCAAAATTGAAAGAGAAATAAATGAATCCCTTCCATTTCTTGATATGCTTATCATGAGAAATGGCCAAAACTATAAATTCAAGGTATATAGAAAGCCCACACAGGTAGACAGTTTCATTCACTTTTTATCGAATCACCTTGAGTCTACCAAAATGTCAGTTTTTTCTGTTATGTTCTTAAGATGTCTGCGTATTTTTGACTCTGAATTTATTGACGATGAATTGAAACACATTCGTTCTATTGCACATAAACTTGGGTACCCTTCTGTGTTTGTTGATCGTTGTTTTAATAGGGCTAAAAAATCCTTTCATTCCTCTCAAACCAGACAAGTTCCTACACTTAAGAATATTTTGACTCTGCCCTATCGTAATGAATTTGTCCCGTTAGTTCGGTCCCTCAAGCTTCTAAATATTACTGTTGTTTTCAAGTATGACTCAACCATTACTAATATGTTAATAAGGAATAGCCCAAGTTTGAATGTAAATGGTAGTGTTTATTGTATTCCATGTAGCAAATGTAATTGTAATTATGTAGGTCAGACAGGAAAAACACTGCAGCTCAGAATCAAACAACATAAGTATAATATTAGAACTGCATCTGAAAGCAGTGCCTTGTTCGTTCATGTTAGGAATAATAATCACCCCATTGCTTGGGAAAAAAGCTTAGAAGTTTTCAAATCATCTTGTGTCACAGAAAGACTTCTTGTTGAAGCTAGTTTGATTAAGGAATTAAAATCAATAAACCTTAGTGATGGTCAGTTAAAAACTGATAATATGTTACATAAATTTATTTGTCAGTGGCCCAAGGCTAAAAATGCTTTAAAAACCTTTGATCTAGATGTATGATAGTTATTTTGTGGGTCCCCTTTTTTTTTTTTTTCTGACCTGACTTGACTAGTCACGTCACCACCCTTCTCTTAAGCTCCTCTACGTGTGTGTTGGTGTGGGGATTAGTGGATGTCATCATTTTGACCTGACCTCATGTTTTTAGGTCACCCTGTATATTTAAGCCTCTCTCTGTCCATGTAATCCAGTTGCCTCTGAAGATGTCTTGAATAAAGACGAAAGCTAAGGTACTCCGTTGCTTCCATTTTCCCGTGTGATTTTATCAAGATTTATCTTATCCACGTTTTCATTGTGGATTTTCATAAAATATATATATATATATATATATATATATATATATATATATATATATATATATATATATATATATATATATATATACATATATATATATATATATATATATATATATATATATATATATATATATATATGTATATATATATATATATATATATATATATATATGCTGATAACCACCAGGAAAGAAGAAAACACCTAGATCACGCGCACCTACAGTGATTTACTTGCACATATATATATATATATATATATATATATATATATATATATATATATATATATATATATATATATATATATATATATATATATATATATATATGTATATATATATATATATTATAACATATATTTAACTCTTCTCAACAAATGCAAGGATGTTGCCCCGTGAGAATTACCGTGGTCCTCCATGTGCCCAGGTGGGATGGTCAAAGTATTACATTATAAGTGTGTCAAATGAGGAGTGACTGATCCACATGAAGCTTAAGGTTTTTGAAATATGTAGTTAAATTAAACGCGATTTTTCATATAGTTATGCCAATGATGGGAAATAAAAGATATAGATGGGGTGTGGTGGAATCATCGTGGTCTGGCCACAAGCGCTGTAAAGGTTGTGTGGAGTCACTGTGTGGTTTGGAAGTGTTATTTCCATTCATACTTTCGTAACTGCAACCTATGGTAATTTATCTTCGTGTTCATATATAATCTAGATAATGAAGAGTATAAAATGCCATATACAATATTTATACATAATGTCATCTATACAGCCGTACTATGACTGTGTGTGTTCGTGCTTGTGTTGCCTCGTGATAGTTAGAGTGTGCCACCGTCCAGAAAGGACACTGTTCTAACCTCCAGCACAGACCCAGGTGGGCTAGAGATTATGGTTTCCGAGTGTACTTGGGTTCTGTAAAACCAAACTCACTAATGATATTAACCATTTGTAAAACATTTCTAATTATAATAGACACTGCATCAACATCACGACACAGTGGTGGTGTCGCCCTATATGTTAATATCAAGTATAACACCTCTGTAAGAGATGATTTAAGGGTGTAGGAGGAGTACATGGAGAGTGTTTTCATTGAATTATGTAACGACACACGAAATATCCGAGTATGAGTAATTTACAGAAGATCCCACACTAATGTAAGGAATTTTCTTGATAGATTTTCTGAGCTTATCACTATCATAATTTCAGAGAGGAAACATTGCTACATTACAGGAGATTTCAACTTTGATCTATTAAAATCAGAAACCGACACCTCAGTATTAGACCTTCTTGCTACCTGTCATTCTAAGCTCTTCTTCAACACTATAACCAAACCCACTATAATAACTGCCACCTCTGCTACTGTGGTAGATCTCCTCCTTCACCAGTGGTGTCTTTCCGGATAAACTGAAAATTGCAAAAGTTCACCCAGCATATAAAAAATCTGGGGACAAAGGTCCCTTCAAGAATTACTGCCCCATATCAGTCCTCCAATCCTTAAGTAAGATACTGGAAAAGCTAGCAAGTAATAGACTAAATTATTTCTGCAATGCCTATAACATCTTTACAGACTCCCAGTTTGGATTTAGAGCTAGAAGGTCGACTGATAGTGCTCTGCTATCCTTTACTAATGACATCTTAAATTCCTTTGATGGCAGTCAGTTCACAGTCATTATATTCTTGGACCTCTCTAAAGCCTTCGATACTGTCGACCATACCATCCTCCTTTCAAAGCTTGAACATTACGGCGGTAGGGGCCTGTCCCACAATTGGCTTACCTCATATCTGTCCAACAGGATGCAGTATGTCTGCTATAATAATCACCAATCTGAAACCTCGCCAATCTTGTATGGCGTCCCCCAAGGTTCCATTATCGGTCCAGTACTGTTTTTGTTGTACATAAACGACATAGTCCACGCCAGCACACTCATAAAATACAACTTATTTGCAGACGATAGTAATCTCTATGCCATCAACTCAGACCTCCATTCCTTGATGAGAACTATGGACACTGAATTGACTAAAGTCAGGACTTGGGTAATACATAATAAACTGACCTTAAATCTTGAGAAAACCCTTTACACGATCTTTCACAGAAGGAAAAACTTATCCCCAGACTTGGACCCCCTATACCTTGATAATACAGTCCTCAAACGCGAACCAAATACTTAATTCCTCGAAGAGGTATTGTTGATGAGAAACTTAACTGGAGAAACCACATACAAGCCATTCACAGTAAAGTCAATAAACAGTGAGGCATCATGTATCACACTCGAGAGTCACTCACTCTCACAGCAACGAAAGAAATCTATCATGATCTTGTTTACCAACACCTTATACACTGTAACACACTATGGGGGGCCTCTGGCTCTTCAAAAACGCAATCTCTGGTTACTGCACAAAAGAGAGTTGTACGGACAATGACATACTTGAAAAAAACAGATCACACAAAAGAAAAATTTGCTGTATTGAAAATTTTAAAATTCGAAGATATTAACACCTACTGCCGTGCCCTCTTTGTTTACAAATCTATCAATCACTTGCTTGACGATAATTATTTCCAGTTCCAAATTAATCAGAGATACAACTTAAAGCACTCAGAGCTACTAAGACCACCCCATGCGCTCCTCTCATTCCCAGACCTCCATAAAATATCACTGTGTAAAGGTGTGGAACAACTAACCCCACCCATACGAGCAAAAACTACTCTCCCTTCCTTTGAATCATCTCTTAAAAAATATCTATTGTCTAAGTATTAATATTTATTGTAACACCCACTATATTTACAGTACCTGCTTTTATTGTACCACCAAAACCGTTTTATCGGAATTGTCATGTAAATATATAAGTAATTACATTGCAATAAACATAATTGCCAACTAGAAATAATCCTGACAGCTCTCTCCTCTTGTTCAACCTTATTACTGTACAACCTATGTTGTACAGCTTCCCCATTATACTTATTTTTTTTAATTTCACTGTAATTTATGTATATATATATATATATATATATATATATATATATATATATATATATATATATATATATATATATATATAAATAAGTAAATGAAATAAATAATTATTGAAGTGATAACGGTGGCAACATTATGAGACATTCTTATTACCACCATGCTATTGTACTATTCCAGATGATACTAAATGTTCCACAATACATCCTTGAGATAAATGTATAGTATATATCAGGTGCCTAAAAGAAAGCTCAGGTTCTCAACTGGCTGAGCTATGCTAATGTTGTTATTATTATCCGCTCTGTATCTGTGTTTTTCTGGCTAAATAAACTGTTTCAATTCAATTCAATTCAACTGTCACACCTAACTCAAGGTCGGGGTGAGTGGATCAATGGCAGCCGTGCTGTCAGGTGCTGTCTCCTTTGCGTAACAACTGATTGATGCTTCAAGATGGCGACGGGTGAGTCCACTTCAACGCCGGGGAGTCCACTATCCACCAAAATTGCTGACCACTGGTTGTGAGGTTGCTTGATACGTCCACCACTGATAAGATGCAGGTCCTTCTGTGTGTCAAACCTTCGAAAGCCCTGTATATATAGAGCTTGCTGGGTACACATGCTGAGTAAACAATCTCTAGTTACGAACAGCCAAAACACTCTGTTTAAAAAACTTGTGATGTCTGGAGATGTTCGAGGGTACTTGGTTCTAACTACAGGAGAGAACATAAACACCTGTAGGGTTCTGTAGATTCTTATTAACGGAAATATACAAGGTGGGCTTACAAGAGCGGGTAGTCCTTACACTCCTATGGGGGTCAACTGACCTCACTCTGACCTCTCAGGCGACATGTGGTAAGTGGTATACTAGCAGCTTCCAGATGTCGCCAGGTACATTTAACTAAGCTTGTGGTGACATGAAACAGGGGCATTGCCACACGCTACTGACTAGAGAAATAATGTGTATATATAGAGTACATACATGGTATACATACAACATACATAATATACATACACCTCCCCCCCCCTATACGCTCATAGCAAAGTCTTGAGGGGACCTTTTCCTGTGGATCCGTTCTGAGCGTCGAGGAGCTTAATCACTGGTGGGGGATATGGGACTCAGCACTGGTGAAGGGTCAGCGGGATGCGTTACCGGGCGGAGGAAACGGCGGTTCCTCCACCACACCCGACCGCTTGGTAACCGCACCTGGTAGTCCCGTGACCTGCCGAGACCCATCACTACGCCCACTTTTTCCCAACGTAGGGATGTCGGGTCCTGGACACGGACTTGGATGCCGACACTCAACCTGGGGAGAGGACGGGCGTGGTCGTTGTGGCGGGCGACGACGTCTTGAATACGTTCGGCGGCTCAGCGATCAAAATCCTCTGTCTTGGCCTGCCACTCCTTGGAGAAGGATTGAGGGTGAGCAGAGACACAAGAACGGAGGGGGCGTCCGGTGTAATTTGGTATGTTGCGGAGCTCAAGGAGACCCTGGTCGAAGGCCTCGCAGTCAATATTCCCAGAAGGGGCCACTTTGAAGATGAGGTGCTTCAGGGATTTGACAGCAGCCTTAGCGTGGCCGTTGGACTGCGGGTAATGAGGCGGTGACAACACATGCCTGACTCCCCATCGGTCGAGGAACGCAGCAAAGTCCCGGCTTGTGAACTGGGGCCCTCCATTGGTTCGCAAGCGTACAGGAACGCCCACGTAACGGAAGTAGTGGCGGAACTTGCTGATGGTGGCGGCAGATGTCGTATCATTACCGCACTTGATGACAACTGGCCAACCCGATAGACGGTCGACGATAACCAGGAAGGACTCTCCTGACACACAGAAAAAGTCGGCCGACACAGACTCAAAGGGGCGGGTAGGGTTGTCGTTACTCATGAGGGGTTCCTGCCGCTCGCTGGGTTGTAGTACTTGGCGGGGCTTACACGCCTGGACAGCATTGGCGATGTCGGGGTCGATGCCAGGCCGGAACACAGTCTGTCTTGCACGCCGTTTGGTGGCCTCGGCTCCACGGTGACTGTCGTGGAGGCGAGCTAAGGCGTGGGGACGTGAAGCAGCAGGGACAACTACCGAAGGAGAGGTGAAACTGGCCAGAGGTAGGGGTAGAGCTGCAGCAGAGTAGTTGCTGCTCCCTTCGTGCACCCTGTTGGCGTATTTTACCTCGAGAATCGGTTTTGGGAAGTCCTGGGAGATGATGGCTAACTCTTGGTAATGTCTGTAGGACAGCAAAGGAGTCGGGACACCATTATGCACATCAATCCAGGCTTGACACGACCTATTGCCAAAGGTGACATGTGCATAGAGTCAACTTAGGGCTGGGCCCATCTGTGAACCGTCTGCCGTGACGCGGAGGTCCTTGGGAGGCGGTCCTAGATCACTTGGAGAGAGCCCCAAGCATTGCAAATGCTCGGGACCGATGACCGTAGCCTCAGCGCCGGTGTCGGGCAGCATCTCGAGACAGGATGACACACTGCCGTAGGTCACGATGACACTGACATGCTGGGGAACTTTGGACCTGGGACGCGAGGAGGAGTACACCCTCCTAATATGGGTTGGGCTTTGTCCAGGGTCGTCGTGCCTCTGATTTGGCGACTGTGGGCGGCCCTCACTGGTGGAAGGGCTCTGCTGCTTCCGCCGACGCTGTCCCTTGGGTTTGTTGGTCGGGCAACACTTGTCATATTGGCCCAGACGACCACACACATTGCACTGGACGCGTTTGGCTGGGCACCGTACTGTAAGTGACCAGTGGCCCTTGCGGTCACAACTGTCGCAGGTAGACGCGGCAGCTGGACACACCTGTGTTCCGTGCTGCCTACCACAGCTGTTGCAAAGAGAGCCGGGCGTGGGCGTGGTGGGCGTAGTCGTTGGGGTAGACTTCTTGTCTTTCTTGTATTAGGACATAGCCCGTACGGCTGTAGGGAGAGCTCGGATGTCAGAGGTAGCACACCTGGCAGCCTCATGGAAGTGACATACTGTCAATACATCCTTAAGAGAGGAAGAAGAGTCGAGGGAGGTGAGGCGTTGGACAAGCTCCTCGTCCTTAATCCCCATCAGGATCACCTGCTTCAACTGGGTCTCCTCACACTGCTGGTGATTACCGGGACATATGTCTATCTCTTCCGAGGCTCTCTTGAGTCGTACATAGAAATCGTCAAAAGTCTCGCCCTCCATCTGTCTACAGCTAAACACTTCCCTCCTGCAGAGAGCTTCATTCCGCTGACCTTTGATGTGCCGTTCTAGAACATCCAGTACATCCTCTACAGACAATAATGACGTCGGGAGCACTTGCAACGTGTGTTCCAACACATGCTGCGTTCCCAAAGACAGGCACATACGTAGCTGAATGAGTTGTTTAGGCTGTGGCTTCAAGGTGGGTGGGGGTTGGACAACCACTTTGGTAGAGGGCGTTGACGAGGTATCTGAGCCAGTCCGTACCTGAGTAGTGGAAGGGCCAAGGGCTTGATTAGCAGTGAGGCTAGATATCAAAGCTGCAAACCGTTCATTATCTTCCAATCTCCTTTGGTGGTCCTCAGCATGTCTTTTCGCTTCGTCCTGACGCATTTCCTCCCTCATAAGCTTCATCAGAGAAATTATCTCTCAGGGCGAGGCTGAGGGTTGAGGCGGTGTGGCTGGGAGATGTGTTGGGAGAGGGTGGGGCGTCGCGCTCTGACTGGTCATCCATCTCTGTAGAGCTGTCATCTGTCTGCTTCATCCGGGCGCTAGGGATACCGCTGCGTGAGGTCCGGGGCATAATTACTTTATCTGTATATTGTATCTCAAATCAGTGTTGACCTGCCAGCCCGTCGTATCAACCAGATCTGAGACAACAAAATTAATTGAATACACAGATAAGTAACTTATATATATATATATATATATATATATATATATATATATATATATATATATATATATATATATATATATATATATATATATATATATATATATATATATCTTGATAAAATCACACGGGAAAATGGAAACAACGGAGTACCTTAGCTTTCGTCTTTATTCAAGACATCTTCAGAGGCAACTGGATTACATGGACAGAGAGAGGCTTAAATATACAGGGTGACCTAAAAAACATGAGGTCAGGTCAAAATGATGACATCCACTAATCCCCACACCAACACACACGTAGAGGAGCTTAAGAGAAGGGTGGTGACGTGACTAGTCAAGTCAGGTCAGAAAAAAGGGGGCCCACAAAATAACTATCATACATCTAGATCAAAGGTTTTTAAAGCATTTTTAACCTTGGGCCACTGACAAATAAATTTATGTAACATATTATCGGTTTTGAACTGACCATCACTAAGGTTTATTGATTTTAATTCCTTAATCAAACTAGCTTCAACAAGAAGTCTTTCTGTGACACAAGATGATTTGAAAACTTCTAAGCTTTTTTCCCAAGCAATGGGGTGATTATTATTCCTAACATGAACGAACAAGGCACTGCTTTCAGATGCAGTTCTAATATTATACTTATGTTGTTTGATTCTAAGCTGCAGTGTTTTTCCTGTCTGACCTACATAATTACAATTACATTTGCTACATGGAATACAATAAACACTACCATTTACATTCAAACTTGGGCTATTCCTTATTAACATATTAGTAATGGTTGAGTCATACTTGAAAACAACATTAATATTTAGAAGCTTGAGGGACCGAACTAACGGGACAAATTCATTACGATAGGGCAGAGTCAAAATATTCTTAAGTGTAGGAACTTGTCTGGTTTGAGAGGAATGAAAGGATTTTTTAGCCCTATTAAAACAACGATCAACAAACACAGAAGGGTACCCAAGTTTATGTGCAATAGAACGAATGTGTTTCAATTCATCGTCAATAAATTCAGAGTCACAAATACGCAGACATCTTAGGAACATAACAGAAAAAACTGACATTTTGGTAGACTCAAGGTGATTCGATAAAAAGTGAATGAAACTGTCTACCTGTGTGGGCTTTCTATATACCTTGAATTTATAGTTTTGGCCATTTCTCATGATAAGCATATCAAGAAATGGAAGGGATTCATTTATTTCTCTTTCAATTTTGAACGTGATACTAGGGACAATATTATTAAGTTTGTCTAAAAATTCAAATGGGTCACTGTTTTTAGGCCAAAGACAAAGAACATCATCAACATATCTATACCATGGAGGAATAAAGTCCACTATATTGGGTAGTAATCTAGACTCAAAGAACTCCATATAAATACAGGCTAGAGGAGCAGAAAGACAATTACCCATGCTCATACCAAATATTTGCTTGTAGAACTTCCCATTTGCACTAAACACATTGTCAGTTACGCATAACTCTATCAATTTCAGGAAAGTATCATGTTCAATAGTTAAATCTAGCAGTTGTAATTTATCTTTAAGAAATGAAAGTAAGTCTTTGACAGGTACTCTAGTGAACAGTGAATTTACATCAAAACTTATTAATTCGCAAGGTTCGTTGTGTTTCTTGAGTTTATCAATTAAATCACTGCTATTGCGTATATGTGAATTAGAAATTTGGCCTGTAAGAGGGGATATCATCTTTACCAGCCACTATTTAACTATTGAACATGATACTTTCCTGAAATTGATAGAGTTATGCGTAACTGACAATGTGTTTAGTGCAAATGGGAAGTTCTACAAGCAAATATTTGGTATGAGCATGGGTAATTGTCTTTCTGCTCCTCTAGCCTGTATTTATATGGAGTTCTTTGAGTCTAGATTACTACCCAATATAGTGGACTTTATTCCTCCATGGTATAGATATGTTGATGATGTTCTTTGTCTTTGGCCTAAAAACAGTGACCCATTTGAATTTTTAGACAAACTTAATAATATTGTCCCTAGTATCACGTTCAAAATTGAAAGAGAAATAAATGAATCCCTTCCATTTCTTGATATGCTTATCATGAGAAATGGCCAAAACTATAAATTCAAGGTATATAGAAAGCCCACACAGGTAGACAGTTTCATTCACTTTTTATCGAATCACCTTGAGTCTACCAAAATGTCAGTTTTTTCTGTTATGTTCCTAAGATGTCTGCGTATTTGTGACTCTGAATTTATTGACGATGAATTGAAACACATTCGTTCTATTGCACATAAACTTGGGTACCCTTCTGTGTTTGTTGATCGTTGTTTTAATAGGGCTAAAAAATCCTTTCATTCCTCTCAAACCAGACAAGTTCCTACACTTAAGAATATTTTGACTCTGCCCTATCGTAATGAATTTGTCCCGTTAGTTCGGTCCCTCAAGCTTCTAAATATTAATGTTGTTTTCAAGTATGACTCAACCATTACTAATATGTTAATAAGGAATAGCCCAAGTTTGAATGTAAATGGTAGTGTTTATTGTATTCCATGTAGCAAATGTAATTGTAATTATGTAGGTCAGACAGGAAAAACACTGCAGCTTAGAATCAAACAACATAAGTATAATATTAGAACTGCATCTGAAAGCAGTGCCTTGTTCGTTCATGTTAGGAATAATAATCACCCCATTGCTTGGGAAAAAAGCTTAGAAGTTTTCAAATCATCTTGTGTCACAGAAAGACTTCTTGTTGAAGCTAGTTTGATTAAGGAATTAAAATCAATAAACCTTAGTGATGGTCAGTTCAAAACCGATAATATGTTACATAAATTTATTTGTCAGTGGCCCAAGGTTAAAAATGCTTTAAAAACCTTTGATCTAGATGTATGATAGTTATTTTGTGGGCCCCCTTTTTTCTGACCTGACTTGACTAGTCACGTCACCACCCTTCTCTTAAGCTCCTCTACGTGTGTGTTGGTGTGGGGATTAGTGGATGTCATCATTTTGACCTGACCTCATGTTTTTTAGGTCACCCTGTATATTTAAGCCTCTCTCTGTCCATGTAATCCAGTTGCCTCTGAAGATGTCTTGAATAAAGACGAAAGCTAAGGTACTCCGTTGTTTCCATTTTCCCGTGTGATTTTATCAAGATTTATCTTATCCACGTTTTCATTGTGGATTTTCATAAAATATATATATATATATATATAAAGACGAAAGCTAAGGTGCTCCGTTGTTTCCATTTTCCCGTGTGATTTTATCAAGATTTATCTTATCCACGTTTTCATTGTGGATTTACATGAAATATATATAATATATATATATATATATATATATATATATATATATGCAAGTAAATCACTGTAGGTGCGCGTGATCTAGGTATATGCTGATAACCACCAGGTAACTTCGTGTTTTCTTCTTTCCTGGTGGTTATCAGAATATATATATATATATATATATATATATATATATATATATATATTATATATATATATATATATATATATATATATATGAAGAAATGACCGAGGTCAGTGTGTGGGTTGGTGTGTGAAGGCGCGGTGGAGAGCGGAGGGAGGCGACGCGGTGGGGGGTGAGCAGTGGGGGGTGAGTTACCCTTGAGGCAGCCGGGGATGGTCGAGCTGACGCACCACTCCTCACAAATGCCCTATATCAGCCTTCCACCTTAGGGAATCCTTTAAAACTAGGACACACAATTTAACACTACACACACACACGAGGGGCACTTAAAGACACTTCACAGGAAATTGCGGTCACTGCACAATGCTCAAAACTCGTTGGTCATTCAAACGAATTTTTGGGGGAGACTATGGCGACGGATGACGGAGTTGACGGAGGAGGTTTTACCTGCCTTGATTTTACACGAACACACTTATTTCCACTTAATCGATCACTTGATACTCACTGCGCCATGGAGATGTTCGGGGTACTTGGTTCTAACTACAGGAGCGAACATAAACACCTGTAGAGTTCTGTAGGTTCTTATTAACGGAAATATACAAGGTGCGCTTACAAGCGCGGGTAGTCCTTACAAGCCTATAGGGGTCAACTGACCTCACTCTGACCTCTCAGGCGACATGTGGTAAGTAGTATACTAGCAGCTTCCAGATGTTGCCAGGCACATTTATCTAAGCGTGTGGTGACATGCAACAGGGGCATTGCCACACGCTACTGACTAGAGAAATAATGTGTATATATAGAGTACATACATGGTATACATTGTAATGATTATGATGACGGCTAACCTAAAAACCTTAAGGATTCATATTATGCTCAAACGTCCACAAAACCTCCTGAGTCAACCAGTGGAAATGTCCCCCGTTTTCTCTGTTTCCCTGATGACGTCATCGATAGGCCGTCTTTGTCTGAAGGGAACTTTGAATATAATCCGCGGATTTCGTAGCAAGACGCTGTATGTTGGGACCTGTTGCCATCCAACCCTTTGTAATCAATTAAATTTTGCTTTTGATAGCTCTGTCAGAGCATTGTTAGTGAAGATAATAGTAGAAATGAAACTGAGTTCATAGTCTCAGTTTCAACTTCAGAGTGTACAGTAAATTAATTCATCGAAATAGAAGTAGGTGGACTCCATGACCTATTTTGAGTGAGGGTGCCGCGGGCATTTCAACCGTTAGTAAGTGCTCGCCCCTTCACCCATACAGGTCCCTAATGCAGCCTAGGCCGTGTCTGTAGCGTGGATGTTGTATTCACTATGTCTGGGGATATGTCCGAGGTCCAGTGGGATCAGTTACCTTCGTGAGACCCGACCGTCAGACATCTCAGACTACCTATGGGCCCCATAGCTGGCTCGTCTGACCCTAACGCTCGGCCCGCGAGGTGACCCCGGATCACCAATCCACACACCACTACCAGCCCCATCATTGGTAGATGAGTGTCTAACTCAGTAGGCATATGGTGTGGTTGTGTTATTCCACTGGGATCTTCAGAGTTCGTTGGAAAGTACCCCATGGCGGTTGCTTGAGTATCACTCCTGACGACTGAGTGTTATAGTGGCAGTTGCCTCTGGTCTTAATGGTGCTAAGTTTCTGTAAGAGTTTGTGTTATTGAGTATGTCCACCCAGTAGTGGTGTGAGTATGTTGAGCCTGAGGGCATAGTACGAGGTTTCGTCTGTTGGTACATATATTCTTGCTCCTACAGTATCTACCGTTATTTCTTCCCTATTACTTGATATTATCATTACATATACCCACGAGCTTCCTCTCGTCACTCTACCAATGGTTATAAGTTTTAGAGTAAAGAGAATTGTTATAAGAGGCACAGGCCCTTATAACATGCAACATACATAATGTACATACAATGTCTAAATGGTGTAAGGTCCACGTGTTGCAAAACCTCGCAGCACATAGGTATGTGGCAACGCTGTAAGATCCTTGTGCTGTCACTGGGGGTATCTGCCCACAGGATGCTGAATGTTGACGTCGCAAATTCCTCACCGTCAAGCCTTGTTGCCAGACAGGGGTGTTGCCAACTTTCCACAAGGTAGAAAGTCATCAATAACCCATAATTGGTTATTGAAAAAAAAATTGTACACCTCGTAGGATGACAAAATAAAAATCACTCAACGTATAACGTCTCACTACGGGATATTGTAATACACTTTGGAGAAGTATAACATGTCACTAATTTTGTTTTTTCTGTTTTCGTAAATCACTTATGACTTTTTATGTAGAGTGTGTTTATAGACCGGAATGTTGTTATCCGTTACCGTTTTGCTGCCACCTTATGAACTGGCCCTTTAACCGTTGATTCCCTCTGGGTTAATGAGGCTGGAACATGTAAAAGTATATGGGGTTTTAGTACCGAAACCCAATTGTCTGTTCTCTATTTATTGAGGAACTATCTCATATACAGTTCCAAGTGTATATCACCGTAACTTAATCTCTGTAGCTATGAGTGTTAAGATGAGGATGGAGGCTCTATTAAAGAGCTCTTCTAATTACGTCTGGTTGGTGTGAGGTGTTGAGTGACGATCCTTGTAATACCCGTCGAGGGAGAACGGTAATATACGTCCTCCCTCGAGGGAAGACGGAACCAATCACGATGGCTCTCAATAACGTCTTCCTCTCGTCAAGGATATCAAACTACTACCCGCATCAGGCGGCCAGAGAACCGGCTACGTAATGCCTTAGCTCAGCACTAAGTGACACTACTTTCCGTGGGCACACCTTATGATGTGCTCTGAACATGCCTTCTAATAGCTAGTGGAAGTTACAGAGGGTGATAGAGTATATAAATCAAATGTAATTAATCCATTTATATAAATACTTCTGCCTTAAAGACAGTGGCTATTACATCGCTCGGTCACATCCTCCAAGCTCCTCTAGGAATAAACTAAACCCACGAAAAACCCTATACATAAACCTAACCATGTCACATGCATGTGTGTGTGTGTAAACACTAAACTGGGGAAGCTGACACATGCAGTTGAACAGCTACTCAAGCCCTACTCTGCAATACCTTATGGAGAGTATATTACCTACAATGACAAAATTGGAAGATTCTGACTTACAAGACAGACATATTACTGTCAATATCAACACAATAGTGGAAATCGTTAACTTGGGTAAGAAAATCCCATAATAACATGGCAGAAATAATCTTCGCCTTTTTCGTGCTGAAGAACGCACCTCCTTAGCAATGTACAACTTTTGCTAGTATAATCCCACTGGATGAATGAGTGTGTGTGGTGCTTGAGACTCTTTGACGAAACATTCATTTTTGCGGAGAGAAATAGTACTGACCTGTGAAGGGTTCTATCACGGTATGGCTGAAAATTTACAATCTGTGATAATATACTGTAGAACTATCATATTTGTAGTTTGAAGAGATGTGTCTATGACATCATTAACATTAATATAAAACTATCATATTTGTAGTTTTGAAAATTATTAACATTATTATCCTTCCTGGGAAAAAAAATAAAATGTCCGCATTTTCTATGTCTAAGGTTTGAAAAAATATTGAGAAACAAACCAAAAAAATAACCTTGTCCATCCATTTACAGGAAATTTATATAAATTATATTCAAAATAATTAAAGTATCAATAGATGAACAGGTGAAAAATAAATACTGGAAATTATATTACGTCATTATATATTAAAATAAGTAAGGCACCTATAATAATTGATATAACCTACACGATGTCTATCTGTGTGAAGTTATGCCGTTGAATATGTTAATGTGGGTATATATATATATATATATATATATATATATATATATATATATATATATATATATATATATATACATATATATATATATATATATATATATATATAATATATATATACATATATATATATATGCAAGTAAATCACTGTATGTGCGCGTGATCTAGGTGGTTATCAGCATATATATATATATATATATATATATATATATATATATATATATATATATATATATATATATATATATATATATATGTATATATATATATATATATATATATATATATATATATATATATATATATATGTATATATATATATATATATATATATATATATATATATATACATATATATATACACATATATACAGTATATATATATATATATATATATATATATATATATATATATATATATATATATATATATATATATATATATATATATATATATAGATATATATATATATATATATATATATATATATATATATATATATATATATATATATACCTAGATACTACTTATTCCTTGAAGGCTTGATTGAAGAATCCTTACCAGCATTTCTTGAAAATGTGAAATTGTTGCCGCATTCCCGTAGACTCACAGGAGACACAGCTGATGCTAAGGCTGGTGACTGGGTCAATGTCCACCAAAATCCTGAGTACAGCATACTACTGCTCGTCAGTTTTTTTTCTGGTCTCGTAAAACACTTATGACTTGTTACGTAGAATGTGTATATAGACCGGAATATTGTTATCCGTTACTGATTTCTTTGATCTTTGTAACAGATGTAACAGTATAAGTGACAGTAGTATAACGGTTTCTTTGTAGATCTGCTGCCACGTATATAACAATTCTTCATCTTTGTAGTAGTAAATGTAACACATATAACAATATCTTAGATTGTTATTTCATATTTACATTCATATATGGGTTCGTAGATCCGCTGCTACGTATGTAACAGTTCTTCTTCTTTACCACTATGCCACAGTAATGGGGAGAACATAATATCTCTAACTTTACCCACTGTGTATCTGTTGAGATGGCTGTTAGTATGATATAACAGTTACTTGTGAAACTGTCATATATGTAACAACCTTCCTGGGTTGTCACCACTTGTAACAATCACTTGAGAAACATCACAGTGTAGATTCTACGATTAGTTAATGAACTATATTTTATGTAGCTCCTCTGTGTATTACCGTAGGTTAATCACTGTAAATTATCTCAATGTAGCTAATGAGATGTTATCATGAAATTTAAAATGAAATGGACGGAGGCTATATTAAATAGCTCGGCTAAGTACGTCCTGTCGATACAATAGTTGAGTGAGAATGAGTAGGGACCCATCGAGGGAGATGGTAATATATGTACCTCCATCGAGGGAAGACGGAACCATCCACGATGGCTCTCACTAAAGTTTTCCTCTTGTGAGTGATAATGAACTACTGGAACTCACTTTCTTTGCAAGAACAATCCGAGACGCTGGGATAGTGTTTCCGACAGCGACGAGAATCTTGCAAAGGGTTGTGAACCGCTGCCACTTTATGAACTGGCTCTTTAACCGTTGATTCCCTCTGGGTTAATGAGGCTGGAACATGTAAAATTATATAGGGTTTTAGTAGCGAAACCCAATTGTCTGTTCTCTATTTATTGAGGAACTATCTCATATACAGTTACAAGTGCATATCACCGTAACTTAATCACTGTAGCTATGAGTGTTAATATGAGGACGGAGGCTCTTTTAAAGAGCTCTTCTAAATACGTCTGGTTGGTGTGAGGTGTTGAGTGACCTATAATACCCGTCGAGGGAGAACGGTAATATACGTCCTCCTTCGAGGGAAGACGGAACCATCCACGATGACTCTCAATAACGTCTTCCTCGTCAAGGATATCAAACTACTGCCGCAAAAGGTGGCCAGAGGGCTGGCTACTTAATGCCTCAGAGGGTGATAGAGTATATAAATCAAATGTAATTAGCCCATTTATATAATACTTCTGCCTATAAGACTGGCTATATATATATATATATATATATATATATATATATATATATATATATATATATATATATATATAAATATATATATATGTGTATATATATATATATATATATATATATATATATATATATATATATATATATATATATATATATATATAAATATTTATATAACCAGTTATACTGTAACCTTTGAGGTTTAGCACAGTACTTAATTAAGAATATTGAAGGAACGATTGCACTGCTTTTGAAAATTGCAAAAGTATATATCATGTTAGTTTTCAATAAATGCTTTGATAAAACAATACTGAATTCCTTATTTCATATTTGTTAAGGATTTCTTTATTTGCAGATGGACATAATGCATTGAAAAAGATGGAACATGCAATTGGTGACGTACTAAACGCTAGCTATCAGGCTGATAGGACTATTATATATATCGCAGATGACACCTTCATGTCCAACAGTATCTTGCAGGTACGATAGATCATTGTAAGTGTGTATTTGTCTACACTTTTCTGTTGGTGTGGTTGTGCTTGTGCATGTGTTTGTGCTTTGGGTGTATATGCGTATGTTATTGTGGGTATACATGTGTGTGAATGTGTACCTTTGTTGATATACGTAAGAGATCAGTACGTGTTACGAACATGTATATTAAATCTACAGTGTATAATCATAATGAAGCGGAAGTTAACCATACGTTACTATCTTATGCTATGATAATGATTTCAATAGAAGGTGTAACATAAGTCCATTTCCATAGAAATAGCGCTGATCGGCGACATCCGAAAGTTGCTTGAAATAGAATCCGCCAGTACTCATGCCTGTGTTGTCAGCTTCATAGTAGGACAAACATCTACAGTAGTTCACTGCACCAGTTTGAGAGATGAAGCGCGACCACCACACCGTAACAAAGGAAGTCTGGGGACAATGGAATTAAGGACAATTGACCAAGGATAATTGCTTAGCATTATTAGCCAATGGTATATATATATATATATATGCTTTATTGGGCTAATGAAATATATATGGATCCTCGTGTTTCGAAGCCGGATTTGGTAAAACGTTACTCTGACCACCTAAGTGATACGGGTGGTCCCCATTAGAGGTTCACGGCGCCATAAGTTCGTTGAACAGGCTTTGTGTGAAATATAACAAAGTCTAGGACTGCTTTTGTATCCTGGTGGTCCAGCGGTTAGCGTTCCCCGGTCACAGTCATAGGCTTGTGTGCCGTGGGTTCGAATCCTGGTGGGTTGAGGTGTTGATTGTATGTAGAAGTCCGCGTGCTTTATTGGGCTAATGAAATATATATGGATCCTCGTGTTTCGAAGCCGGATTTGGTAAAACGTTACTCTGACCACCTAAGTGATACGGGTGGTCCCCATTAGAGGTTCACGGCGCCATAAGTTCGTTGAACAGGCTTTGTGTGAAATATAACAAAGTCTAGGACTGCTTTTGTATCCTGGTGGTCCAGCGGTTAGCGTTCCCCGGTCACAGTCATAGGCTTGTGTGCCGTGGGTTCGAATCCTGGTGGGTTGAGGTGTTGATTGTATGTAGAAGTCCGCGTGCTTTATTGGGCTAATGAAATATATATGGATCCTCGTGTTTCGAAGCCGGATTTGGTAAAACGTTACTCTGACCACCTAAGTGATACGGGTGGTCCCCATTAGAGGTTCACGGCGCCATAAGCTCGTTGAACAGGCTTTGTGTGAAATATAACAAAGTCTAGGACTGCTTTTGTATCCTGGTGGTCCAGCGGTTAGCGTTCCCCGGTCACAGTCATAGGCTTGAGTGCCGTGGGTTCGAATCCTGGTGGGTTGAGGTGTTGATTGTATGTAGAAGTCCGCGTGCTTTATTGGGCTAATGAAATATATATGGATCCTCGTGTTTCGAAGCCGGATTTGGTAAAACGTTACTCTGACCACCTAAGTGATACGGGTGGTCCCCATTAGAGGTTCACGGCGCCATAAGCTCGTTGAACAGGCTTTGTGTGAAATATAACAAAGTCTAGGACTGCTTTTGTATCCTGGTGGTCCAGCGGTTAGCGTTCCCCGGTCACAGTCATAGGCTTGTGTGCCGTGGGTTCGAATCCTGGTGGGTTGAGGTGTTGATTGTATATATATATATATATATATATATTATCTCTGTAGGTGCGCGTGACCCAGGTATATGCTGATAACCACAAGGAAACAAGAAAACACGAAGTGCCCAAGCGCTTTTGTGCAATTCACATCTTCAGGGGTGAGTACAAGAACTGGGTTGGATTCCTCAGAAGAAGACGTACTACTGCTGTCCAGGACAACGATGGCCTGGCATTTTTGGGCTTCTTCCTCTGCACTGTCTGCAGCCAACTTCCTTTTCATTGCTTTCTTGAGAGTTTTTTCTCGTCGTTTCTGTCTTTTCAGGAATACTTTGTCAAGAGATGACATTGCCCCACGACGCCCTTTTTCTCGTTGCGCTATTAAGAAATCCTTATCCTCCGGAACTGTCATCATATTCAAAGCATTCACATGTGCAATGTCAAAGAGATCTTCAAATGTATCGGTGAACTCTTTCTCTTTCTGCTTTTAAGTTTCTGTCTTTCTTGAAGAGTTATTTTTCAAGCTACTCCACTTGTCAAACATTTTGTGCACTTGATTCACACAATCTGGTTTGTGGTGTGTGGGAATGTTTGCTTTTGTCCAAAATTGAAGAACTTTGTATGTGATTTCCCCAGCTGCCACTCTGATGGTTTTATCTGTATGCGATGCAGGCTTAAAAAATACTGTAACGCTTGCCTGTTTGAAGGTAACTTAGCCCTGTAATGTCATCACATAATGTCTTTATCAAATACACATTTTCTCGTGTTTTTACTCCTGCATTAGCCATTTTGACCTGAGGAATAAGGAAACTAACTATTAATATAAATTAATCACGACCAGCAAAAACTCACCACAATCGTGCCAAATGCGACGCGCTAGTGGTGGGCGTAATCGGCTACAAAGTAATCGACTACATCGATTACTTAATTTTTGGCAGCCTTGAGCAACCTCTAAATATTAATATATTTAAGAATAATTCTACACACAATGTTTTTGTCTTAAATGAACACGTTTAGCAGGGTCTGTGGTAAAAAAATTCCAAATTTGAAAAATAAGGACCACCCTAACAGACAGTAATTAGGGTGGTCCTTATTTTGGGGCAAAAAACAAAATTTGCCATTTTTTTGTTACAGACTCTGGCAAAAAATTTCATTTGGGGTAGAAACATTGCCTGCAAAATATTTTTTAAATATCTTAATAATTAGATGTTGCTCAAGTCAAATGAAATTTAACAATATTATGCCTATGCTTAATGTTCATAACACATCATTTCCTATCCCCCAAGCCTGCCCCCCCCCCCCCCCCCCCACTTAGTCTAAGTGGGTATTAGCTGCTCAAGGCAGAGGTCGCATGAGGACCAGTCTCACTCTTTGTCGCCCAGTAAGGTCTGCTTGAGGGCATTAGGGAATGATTTCCTGTGATCAGCAGCTGCCTGCAGTAGATACTGCAGTTGCTGTTCGTCCTTGGTGATGCGGCCTGAGAAATCTTGGACTAAGGCTACTCCTCTTTCTGCATGATCATTGATCACAGACAAAGCTTGTAAACTGGCTTTTGCATTTTGGAAGCCAGGATCATCTTTCCAGTGTTCTACTGGGAGGGCCAGGAAATCTGTATTCAAGTTGAGCTTTTTGAAAAATGACTTTGTGTTCTTTGTCGTGAAATCATATAGGTTCTTCACTTGGAGTGTGTCTGGATTGATTGTAAACCGTTTGATATGCTTTTCTTCTCCAATAACGATGTTCATAGCTTCCAACATGCGGTCCTTCACTGCTGGGAGAACATCGTCATCAAAGAAGGCTAATGCAACCAACTCTTCTGACAAGTACCAGAGGTGTCTCATCATTTTGTGGAAAGTTGCCTTTGATATGGCATCGCTGATGGTACTGTAGTCTTGTAGAGCTTTAAGCAACATCAGATCTCCTTTTGGTGCCTTTGCAGCAAGTGGAACAGTTGTCCAATCCTTCACATATATTCGGGCAAAGAAAAAGCACAAATCTCTTAGTCCTCTGTTCTCCTTTGGAGTGAGCTTAAACTATGAACGGAATAACCACACTTAGAAGGAATAAATGGTCTTTGCCATCCATCGTGCTTGGTGCATTGCACCAGGAGCAGAAAATCGTACTCCCCGAGAAGGTGATGCGCCAAGGAAGATGGAGGCCAGCTCTAGCAGCTCTCGATAATCATCTCGAAGCTGTGTCTCCAAGAGAGCCTTCTCAATGAAGTTGGTTAGATTGTCCCTAATAGCTCTGATCGATTCTTCTGCCAGATCGTCGGTGAAGGAGTCTTCAAACTTCTGCTTGTCAATTTGTTCCCATTTGGCTTGGAATCTTCTAAACATCTGTATGTCAGGAGCAGCTGAGTGCCCCATTACAGCTTCAAAAGCAGCTCCAGCTACAAGTTCTAGTACATGGTGGCGGCAGGCAAAATATAGCAAATCACGACCCAGCAACTGCTCAATTTTGACACAAGCACCCTTGTGGTGACCAGTATTTGAGCTTGTTGTATCAAAACACATGCCATGCACGATGTCTGCAATGTGCCATTGCTGCAAAGCCTTCACAACAGCTTTTGCTTGTTCATCACCAGTACCAGAGGGAAGTTTTGCAACAGCAAGAGTTGGGAGGCGCCATTGCCTGATACAAGAACTGGGAGTCTGTCAACATGGCCCCCATGCCCCGTCAAATCAGGCCTCAATTTACCATCCCAGTGAACAATTAAAACTGACTCTGGTTTGAAGTTTGAAAGGATTTCAGCTGCCCTGCTACCGCGATGATGCTGACGTTTCCTCCTGATGCTTGATCGATTCAGAATCAGTTCACTGACATCATGGCCCAGACTCCGAGCAGTTTGGGTGACAATGTGCATGGCCATTCTATCTGAGGACTTGGTCCGATCTAATGCTGCAGAAAGTTCTGGAGTTAGAACTTCTTTTCGCCCACGCTTCTTGACAGTAGGTGGAGTTTGAAGCGCTGATGGGCCAGGAACTGGGTTGGATTCCTCAGAAGAAGACGTACTACTGCTGTCCAAGACAACGATGGTCTGGCATTTTTTGGCTTCTTCCTCTGCACTGTCTGCAGCCAACTTCCTTTTCATTGCTTTCTTGAGAGTTTTTTCTCGTCGTTTCTGTCTTTTCAGGAATACTTTGTCAAGAGATGACATTGCCCCACGACGCCCTATTTCTCATTGCGCTATTAAGAAATCCTTATCCTCCTGAACTGTCATCATATTCAAAGCATTCACATGTGCAATGTCAAAGAGATCTTCAAATGTATCAGTGAACTCTTTCTCTTTCTGCTTTTGAGTTTCTGTCTTTCTTGAAGAGTTCTTTTTCAAACTACTCCACTTGTCAAACATTTTGTGCACCTGATTCACACAATCTGGTTTGGTTTAGCAGGGTCTGTGGTAAAAAATTCCAAAGTTGAAAAATAAGGACCACCTATTGGTCAGTGAGAGTCGAAAGGGTCAGTGGGTTGAGAGCGTCTTGATATGTGGAATAGTAAGGGGAGAGAATAATCTTGCATGCTCTCTTTTGCACTTTTTCTAGGTGTTTAGGTTGTGTGGCATCTAGGAAGGAAGACTAGGTAGGGGAGGCATAGGTGAGCTTGGGAAGTATGAATGTTGAGTAAACACTGAGGAGATCGGGTGCAGGAACTCCGAGGGACTTGAGTCGGCGGAGGCGATGGAGACGGAAACTGGAGGATTTGACAACTTCACTGACGTGTGGTTTCCAATTTAATTTGTTGTCTATGGTGACGCCGAGGAGCTTAGTGCACTCTACAACCTGGAGTGTGTTGGGACCTAAAGTAAAGGAAGGGGGTGGGACAACGTCGGAGAGGTTGATGTGCATAACCATGGCCTTGTTATGGTTGATAGTGACGTGGTTGTTGGTGGCCCAGTTTTGGAGACTGTTCAATAAATCCTGAAGGGCGGTATAGTCGGGAGCAGAATTGTTGACTCTGATCCCAATGGTGGAGTCGTCGACATATTTCCAGCGAGCAGGGGTTTTTCTTAGGGCATCATTGATAAGCATAAGGAAGCTTTGGGGGAGTGACTGAAAGGTGGAGACAGCCCCTCGGAAGCGTACAGCTTGGCGTCGGTCACTGAGGAAGTCTGTAAACCATGGTATAAGACTTCTTCAAAACCCGAGGTCAATAGCTTTGTTGATGATTAAATTGTGGTCGACTAGGTCGAATGCTTTAGTGAAGTCAATGAAGGCGACAGCTACAGACGTTTTTCGTTTCTCGAAATGGCGGTATATATAGTCGAGAAAGTTCAGAAGATAGTGAGTGGTGGAGGAAGTTTTCATATTGCCAAATTGCTGAGGGTCTACGACTTCTGCAATATCAGCATAAGCCCAGTCGAACGCAAAACTTTCACAGATTAGGCTGGGTATTGGGTGATTGCAATAGGTCGTAGCTGATTTAAGGATTGTGGGCTGGTTGACTTGGGCACTGGTGATACATAAGAGGTCTTCCTGTCAGCTGGGCATCTGGCTTGACTGAGAGAAGCATTGATGATGGAGCAGGGGGGTGTAGCAAGCTCCGGGGAGAACTCTTTGAAGAGTTTCATTGGTAAGTCAATGGGGGTGGTGGAGCGTTTTAACTTTAATGTGTCCAGACGTTTTGCTACTTCAAATTCTTCTACTAAGTCAGTGGGACGGGGGGCTGGTAGGTATGCAGGGAGAGTGGTTGTGTCAAGCCGGGGGAGCGTCTGGCATATACAGTAGTAGCGAAATGGTTATTTGATTGCTCAGCTGCGTCAACATTAGTGAGATGGCTAAGGAAGGGGAGGGGGTGTGTCTTATTGTTTAGTCCACAGAGTTCTTTAAGCTTACCATACCATTGACTGATGTTAGTGTGGTTCATCTAGCGTATTGCCGGGGATACCCAAAGAATGTTCTATACTACTGAGGGTATACACAAACACTTGTAGTCTTTAAAAGTAGGTTCTATTCTCGTACGGGAGATATTTACAATAGGACGCAGAAGCCTGTGGTCACGCCACCAGGACTCGGTCTTCTCTACATCTCTCTATGTATTACTACGCGCTGGCCTGTACAGATGCCAGCATTCACAAGCTGAATCCATAAAGTATAAATGTGATAATTTATATACATAACATGGTGCACAATAAATAGAATATTACATAGAATTAATACATGTTCTGTAATACTTTACTATACATAATTAATAAGCGTAATATAAGAGTAATATAATAATATACTGCTGAAGGTACTACTTTGTGTCCATATATATCATACAGTTCAGTTGTTGCAATTTGGTTGGGTAGTGGGACTTCTTTGCAGTGTGTATTTCGTGGATGACTCGGTTGCGAAGGGACCTGTAGCGGTTGTGGTCTTTTGATCCGAGGTGTGATCCAGGGCAAATAAGCTGGGTGAGATCTGACGGACTTCTCGGGGAAGAAGTGGTGGTGAGCTTCCGTGGTGGTGTTGGTATAATTTTCCATTTGGTTTCCACGTCATCCACGCTAAGTACTTCATTCCAGGGATCAGTGCCGGATTTAGACCTGTGGAGGCCCCCCTCATTATAACTACCCAAGAGGGTGGGGTGGCGAGTGAAGCGAGCCTAAACATCTGGGAGTTCCGGTGGGCGCTGTAAGCCCCCTGGGAAAATTTTGAAATTTGAACACTTCTTTGGAGAATATGCAGTTATATTGAGGAAATTATAATATTGTGAAATTTTTAATTAACTGCATATTTATTGATAGTGTACAAATTCCCAACACACACACACACACACAAAAGTGAGACATGACTGGAGTCATTCATGTGGTTTCAAGTCGACCAGCCCTGATATGTGGAGGCCCCGAGATTGTGGAGGGCCCTGGGCAGCTGCCCACTTTGCCCACTCCTGAATCCAGCCCTGCCAGGGATGGTGAACTATCCACTGCCCAAAGAGGCGCACTGCATAGTCAGTAATCGGCCTGTAGGTCTTGATGTAGGGTCTCTGTACTTGCGCGGGAGTGGCAGCTGGGGACCAGAGCACTGATAAGTGTGTGCTACACCCGATAGGAGGCATTGGTTGAAGTGGTTGGTACTGGTCCGCTAAGTCAGGTAAGATAAGGTCAAGGGTATTTTGGCCGTGTGTGAGGAAGTTCACAACATGTGATGGTGACAGCTGGTCCTGGATATCAGTGGTGTCAATTTCATTATAATCACCACATAATACTAACTTGGCCCCTGGGTACTTAACTCTTAGGTGGTCTACTGTGGTAATGAGATGATTGATAAGAGTGTCTCTGGGGGGTAAGCGAGGCATATGGTATGACACACAAATTATGATGGAAGCAGTGTGGCGCGGGTGGGCCCGTGGCACAACACATACCCATAATGCTTCCACATCTGCTGGGACTTGAACATCCAGGCGTGACGGGTGTAGGTCATCTTGACAGAAGAGGACAACGCCCCCTCCGCGTCTATGTGAACGAAGGTGATGAAAGAGTTGATATCCCTCAATATGACACGTTTCAGGCACAATTTGCCAAGCCTCACATATGGCAACGACGCTCGCGGCGGCTGACCTGACTGTAGTTGCCAGCTCGTCAAACTTGTTTGCTAGGGAAGTGACTTTGGAGAGCAGTAGAGACGGGAGATCATACCATATCCATGGAACTTCAGTGTAATGGTACGTTCTGTCAAGTGTGGGCTTCTCTGGTTTCCTAGTGGAGGTTACGGTTCTAATGGGTTTATGTGTTTGACGGCCCTGTCTACGGCTGCGTGCCTGTGGAATATGTTCAGTGACTTGAGTCGCGCGATAACACTGCCACCAGGATAACCGTTCCCATGCTTTAGATGGTACATAGTGCGTCGGGAGTAAGTGATTGGTGGCCATCTGTTGATATCTGTTGTGGGCAGACGGAAGTGTTTGTCCCCGGTGGCCATAGACTCACTGGCGGCACTTTGAGGGCCACTGGCACTGGTAGACATCTGTTAATATTTGTCAGACGTAAACACCGTGGGTCCTTGTCCCTGGCGCTTGGGGTCGCCGACACAGTTTCCATGATATATGTAAACACCGCGGTGGTCCTTGTCACTGGCACTTTGAAGGTGACCGATAAAGTGCCCACTGTCTAGCTTTTCCTTGGGATGCACTATCGGAACACTGTATGGTAATCACTTATTGCACTGATCACTTAAATGTTTTGCTGACTTAATCCCGGTGTAGTGAGGCTGGTAGGGTGTTGGGATAGAGCAGGGTGCAGGGCCAACCGGCTCGGCCTAACTGCCAAAACCCGGAGCCCCTACAGGGCATGTCTTGTCTCATTGATGGTTGCAGGTGTGTGGCCATGTGGCCAGGACAGTAGCTTGGGGCGATGCAGGTGTGCTCCAGCCTTCAGATTAGGTCATGTGAAGCCATGAGGTGAGGTCAGGTTAGGTCGAGTCCAGCCACACTCAGTATTACACTGCTGTGCTTTTGTGCTTTTCCTTGAGTGCACTATAGGAACACTCTTCAGTAATCAATCGTTCACTAATCACTTGAATGTTTTGCTGAATAGATCCTGGTGTAGCAAGGCTGGTAGGACACTAGGATATAGCAGGGGGAGGGGGCAGGGCCAAACAGACTCGGCCTGGCTGTTAAAACTGGGAGCGCCTTCAGGGCACGTCTTGTCTCACCGAAGGTTGACTACGTGCTATTGTATAAATTGATTGCAGGGCTATGTTACTCGGCCTTAACACGGTAAGTGTTCCAGAACTGTAATATTTCAATGATGTTGACAGCCTCCATGCCCACTGCTGCGCATTTGAGGCTGCATAACGTGACCTTGCCTTTGGCGGGAAATTTGGGCGCGAACCGTCAGTGGCGGCGGCTAACATAACTGAAGATGACGGCACACCCAAAAACACACCAGTGGCATCTGCCTCGCGCTCAGCAACTCTTCCGGCCAAACCTCCCCCCCCCCCCCCTGCTTTGTGGTAACTTTGGGGGCCACCATACACCTGACAGGGCCTCCTGCCTTGGCAAGGCGGCCATCTATCATGGCTGTGGGAAACTAGGCCACCTGAAGAAGCTCTGCAAGAGTGCAAGACTCAGTACGGGGGCCAGATAGCCACAGCTGCAGTTACTGGTTTGGTGTTGGTGGTTGCTGAAGCCCCACCTGACTCAACCGCCGCTGCTACGCGTCCAGGTGGCCCACCCTGCTGGTGGTACGTCCGGCCTGGTTATGGCAGTAGCCAACACCGGCGCCCAGGTGTGTGTAGCCGGTCCCACCCAAATGTCATCACTGGGTCTCCGGCCTACGCTGTTACAGCGTCAGGCTGGCTTACGTGACCTTACCAATATCCTGCTGGCCACCTTTGGTTCCGCGCCTTGCCGCATCAGCCTCCCTGACCGATCTACTCTCTAGGACGTGCATTTCAAGTCTGTCAAGCACGTGTACCTATCACTCTCCGCCTGCAAGGACCCCGGCTTGGTACACGTGGACTTTCTGCTCCCACCCCCCCTCTGTCCTGCTACGGGCGTGGCGGATGGGGATGACACCAGCCTCCCGCCCTTACCACCTATCATGCCTCTCCACCCACAAGAAGAAAATGCCCCAAGGCTGCAGAAGTGGCTATTCCGCCACTTCTCGTCTACCACCTTCAACACGGACAGGAATCCCCTCCCTGTGATGGCAGGTGCCTCTACTCACATCCATCTGATATCTGTTGCCAAGCTCCACGCCTGTCACACCCCAGCTTCAGTCCCCAAGCACTGGGAGACGGAAGTCAAACAGCAGCTCGACGACGACGTCAGGAGGGGGTGATCCATCCGGTCCTTGCAGGGGAGGCCACGGAATGGTGTGCTCGGATGGTAGTAGTTTCTAAGAAGTCAGGCAGACTTCACAGAACCGTCGATTATCAAAAACTCAATGCGTACTGCCTCAGGGATACCCACCACACCCCGGCACCCTTCGATAAGGTATCCGGTGTCCCTCTTCACTTGTACAAAACAGTGGCAGATGCCCACTGGGGTTTCCACCAAGGTGAGCTTGACGAAGATAGAAGGCGCCTCACCACCTTCATAACACCCTGGGGCCGTTACCAGTACTACCGTACTCCCATGACTCATTGCTCAGCATCCGACGCCTATACTAAGTGGTTCGACGATGCCATCCAGGACCTGCAAGCTTGGAGGAGGCCTTTTGGCACACCTACAGCTTCTTGGAGTTGTGTGCCAAAATGGGCGTGACCCTCAAGCTGGGGAAGTTTTAGTTCTGCCATAAGGAGGTGGAGTTTGTGGGCTTCCACCTGGGTTGGGACACCTACAAGCCCACAGATGATCATCTCTCTGCCGTCAGGAACTTTCAAATGACGGCACAGCCTTCAATTACCGATGTGCGATTGTGCTGTCATGGCATGGATTTGTTAACCAGTTGGCACCGTTCTTGGCCGCGGCTCCCATCATGAAACCTTTTAGGGACTTACTCAAGGAGCACTCCGGGAAAAAGGTTTACTGGGATGACCAGCTGCAACAAAAGCTCCTCCAGGCCAAGGAAGTGATCTGCCAGCTGGCCAAGGACGGGCTAGCTTACTACGACAGGACCAGGCTCACCGTCGCCAACACAGACTGGGGCACGGATGGCATTAGATTCGTCATTCTCCAGCAGTACTGTACGTACTCCTCTGTGAACGCACCTTTCTGCTGCAAGGGCGGATGGTGCCTCGCGTTGTGTGGTAGCCACCACCTGACGGCCGCTGAGACGGGATACGCGGCCACAGAAGGGGGAAGCCTTGCTGGTGGCTTGGTGTCCCCGAAAAGCTCAGTTGTTCTTACTAGGGTGCTCCACTGCCCCAACCTAGCCCTAGTAAAGGACAATCGTCCCCTGGTGAAGCTCTTGGGTGACAGGGCCCTCACGAATATAGTCAATCCATGTCTTTTCCGTCTGAACTACAGGTTCACAGTTCGCTACTTACCTGGAAAGAAAAACTGTGCCGCAGAGTTTTGCCTCGGTATCCCACCCTCAAGACGACCTGGCGACATGGACGATGACCAAGATGAGAACCTGTCAGTGGCCATGGTTGCAGCCACTGTGGAGACCCTGGACTTCAGGGACTGTGCCACCCTAGACGGGGAGATGGTCCTCCGAGCATCATTCGAGGATCCCGCTACCAGCTGGTAATGGCCAAGGTGTTGGCTGACGACTGGCACCCCCACAGGTCGCAGGAGGTTGCCTGCCTACGGCCTTTCTACAGTGTCAGGGACAGGCTATCCACATCTCGTGGCTTGGTGACCTACACCTTTGACCAGGGTTGTGTACGTCTGGTCATCCCTGAGGACCTCCGTCACCAGGTGGCCGCCAACCTGCACGTAGGCCACCAGTGCCTCGACTCTATGTTCAGGGGGGCCAGGCAAACTGTCTACTGGCCAGGACTGGAGGGTCATCTGCAGTATAATCGGTCCTCCCGTGACACCTGCAACACCCACGCACCTCCCCAGCCACCTGAGCCTCTGCTTTTGACGCCACCCCCTGAATACCCCTTTCAGCAAACGGTGGTGGACATGTTCCAGCTGGAGGGACACCTATACCTGACCTATGAAGACAGGCTGAGTGGGCGGCTCGAGATCACGCGCTTCCCCAGTGGCACGTTCCTCTTGCAGGATTATGGCTCAGCTTAGACGCTACTTCACCAGGTGGGGTGCACCCAAGCAGATATCCACGGACGGTGGCACTAACTTGGTCAGCGAGGAAATGGTGGAATTCTTCCGGATTTTTATTTTATTTTTTTTCCACAGGGACCAGCCCACCCGAGCACAGGTCACCGACCCACTTCAGGGCCCGGGGGACGAAAATGTAATAATAATAATAATAAAAATAATAATAATAATAATAATAATAATAATAATAATAATAATAATAATAATAATAATAATAATAATAATAATAATACTGTAATAATAGGGTGTGACATACGGAGGCGAATTTTTTTTTTTTTTTTTAGTTTGAAAAATCGGCCCATGGTATTAATGATGTAGTTCTATGTGCAGAATCATGTGATATCTTCAGATTTGAAAAGTTTTTATTTCTGCTAGGTAAATTTTAACTTGAAATCTTATGAAAATTCAGTATTCCCACCCTTTTACCAACACCACTAAATAGCTTATTTAAAGTAAAGTAAATGTATCAGGTTAATTTATTAGGATGAAAATGATCCAGAATAGTGAAACGAATGATCTTGACACATTTATTAAATTTAATATTCCTTTAGAAAACAAAATCATCAAATACAAAAACCGGTTTTACTACTACGACCCGGTGTTGCTGCACACCATAGAGAACATGTCTTTCTTGCTTCTGTTTCTACTCATCACCTCCCTGCTGACCACCAATAGCTGGGATGTAGCCTTCCCTCCTCTCCTGGCTGTACACGTGACTGCTGGCCTCGCTCACTTGCTGCACACAACGCTCTATACTCTGGGTGTGCTAGGGCCAGGCAGGGACATGCATGGGGTTCTCCAGGAGAGCTCTGACTTGAACATTGGTGAGGCTGCAGGTAAGAGGGGGCTCACTGCCAGCCCGGATGTTATCCAGATCTATGAGATCAGTGAGGGTCTTGGCACCTAGATTGACTTCAGGAGTCTTCCTGACCCTGAAGGAATCGTCACCAACTGATTCGTCATGCCCAGATCCTCTCATAAGTCTCATATCCAAGATCTTTTTGACTGCCACTGTTCTCTCCTCCTCATCCTTACTGCAGAGCATTGTCTGCAGAACTGCCTCGGGATGAGCATACCAGGAAGATCTCCTCACAGTCTGTTCCACAATCTGAACAACCTTCCTTGGCTGACTCCTCAGGAGCTCAAGCTGGAAGAGAACATGCCTCGGACCTTCGGAGAACGATGACTTGACCTTGGTGTTGAACCAATTTGGCAAATAGACACTCACGATGAATTGGACAATAAGTCTCAGGTTGTGAAGCTGGTTCCCTTTCAGTTTATGATGAGCGACCCAAATTCTGCAGAACCTGAGAGCCGTTGTGAGCCACCTAGAATGTGAGACTGGACCTATCTGCAGGTAAGCAAGTCTATCAGGCATGACCCCAGTTTTGATGGCACTGCAAATCATGTAACCATAGTACTGGTCAGTACGCAGGTCGTCAATGACAGTATGTGCAAGCTCAACGAGTGGAGGGCCAACTGTGATTTTTTCAAAGCTCGGATTTATTTCTAACTCAGTGGTAGAGTCCAGCATCTTGCCAAGAGGACCAGACCATCTGTTGTTTGAACGAGTCTTGCCATCCAGCTCCTGGATCAGATGTCTGAGTGGCAACTCGTTGGTGTGGAGGTCACAAACAATCCAGACCAGCTTCCTCCCAATCTTCCGCTCTATCCACTGTATGACCCCCCCCCCCCCTTGCCACCCTGTGTTCGTGTTGGTGCTGTCCCCTCCAATGGCCTGCAGGGTCTGGTCTACGTTCCTCTCTCTGAGCCAGTTCACAATGTTATCTGCCACTATCTCAGCTGGTTTCCTGATGTCATCTTTCTCTGGAGTGAAATGCCACAAATACTTCCCTCCTGGTTCACTGCAGCAGGAGTAGTGTTCCTCCTTCATCATGGCAGGGAACAACTTGTCAGAATCTCCAACTTTCATGAACACTTTAGTGTCATCCCTTCTCCCATCAAAGAACAAACAATTGATTCCATTTTCTCTTATCCCCTTATCAAACTCCTCTTCTAGGTTACTGACAAGTTTCTCCTGAGCTCTCCTTACTTTGTTATGATCTATCACCAGGTGAACATCATCAGGTGTTATCAAACCACCGTCAATCCAGGCAGCTGTTGCTATCTCTACAGTTTCTCTGAGACCAGTGTGGTGTCGCATGCTGGCCAGAGCTATGCTCGGGATATCTTTCCTATTTTGAATCTTATGCCTGGAAGGTTTGGGATCATTATTTTCTGGGTTAGGGTCAAAGTCACCATTCTCCTGGTCAGCACTCGGATCAGCCATGGGGAAGTCATTAAACTCTAAATCAGCTTGACTCCAATCATCGGCCTTTTTTTTCCTCACCCTCGGCCTTCTCAAGTCTCTTTTCCTCGGCAACTCTTCTCCTCTTCTGTCTCTCTGTGGCAGCCTCCTGTCTCTTGGACTCCGGAATATCTTGGCTAGAAATCATGAGAGCCCCTATACTGCCAGTCTTCTCCCTCTGTGCTTTGACAAATGCCAGTTCGATCACAGGAATCTTCAGTTCACGCTTGCAAATACAGGAGATGTGGGCCTCGGATTTACAGTCACGATCGCATCCAAACTCAGGACAGAGAACAATTGGGCACTTGCAAGTAATTATGTCAAATAACTGGTCCAGTTGCTTGGCAAAGCTGTCCTTAACTGCAAGTTTTCCTCTCCCAAGAGAGATATCTCTTGTCTTTTCCCAACTGGCTAGCAGTCTCTCACTAATCTTCTTCTGACTTGTTATGACTGGAGGCTTGAACTGAGCGTTAGCCAGAGTGTACTGTGCCAAGACAGCTTTGGTCATATCACTGGCAATGTCTTTGTTTGTGTAAGTTCTTTGGTTCTTTTCACTGATTTGCCTGATTAAAACAACGTATCTCAAAGCATCTCTCAATGTAGGCAACTCCGACTTCAGGAGCTCTCTCCCAGACCCAAGATAGTGACTGAGATGGCTGGATTTTTGGTTCCTCGTCCTGACACAAGCAGCCATCGCAAATATTATCAACTTATAAATGCATCAGAATCTGAAACAGAAAAAAATATTGTTAGTTGGGTTGTTAAAGAATGAAGTCAGAAAGCAATGTTCACTATTTAATTGTAATGCACTAATGCAGCTGTACGTTAGATTTTCGATAAATTTCACGCTAAAATTTACCTAGCAAAAGGTTGCAAAATATTGAAACTGAAATTATTTTCTGTTTATATACACTAAAATCTACCAAAAAAGTGATGGGCCATTAGTTTTAGCTGATCTTCCCTCCTATGACACACCCTACTGTAATAATAATAATAATTCGTAGTAAATAAAATTTATCATAAAAAACATAATAATTCACAGTAAATAAAATGTATAAAAATAAAAAAATAAAAATAAAATAATAAACAAAAATGATAACAACAATAATAATAATAACACTGTAATAATAATAATAGTAAAGAAGCATGACGAAATAAAAAAAATAAAAAAATATCAAAATTGAGAAACGATATATGTATGTTGTGCTGTCAAAGTAAGAGAAACAATTGAAGCCCTGCAATTGTGTGTAAATGAGACAGGAAGATCAGCAACCTGAGACTTGGTCAAAGTTTTTTTGATACCATATGGCAGGAGGTAAAAGGCCTTCGTATATTCAATATGTAAACAAAATATCTTCTTCTTTTTGTATTGAAATAAGTTAATTACAATTTTTATTAAAAATACATAAACAATGGTAGCAAATTTCGTCGAAAACCAGCCTGTAATTCTTTAATAACGGACCAGCTGGCAACACGCCGCCAGCTCCGTGATTGTATCCCTACGGCCAAGCAGAATTTTAAAATCGACAAGCATTAGAGAAAGACACTCCGCAGACGAGAACACCAGATGGCCCAAGACCACGAGGAGGCTCTTCGACAGCGTGGAGGTGTTCTCCGCCATCGCTGCCCCATGGCGCCTGGCAGCAGTGTCCGGGTCCAGAACCAGGTCACTTAAGCCTGGGACAGGTCAGGCGAGATGGTAGCGGTTGCATCTCGCTCAGGACCCGTGGCCACCTGAGGGACATGGCCCGCCCTCGCCCGTCCCCTCCCCAGCCGCCCTCGCTGGTCCAGCCTTCCCCAATGCCAACTCCATCAGGATCTGCAGGTTTCTCCACCACCGTCACCTGTACCACCACCTCCTCAACAGCCCCGGAAACATATAACCAAGCCTAGTTGTCTTTCGGACTTTGTGTAGTGTATTGCTACCTTTTCACGTTTGCCGCTGTGGTGTGCGTTGTTTCATGGCATTTCCTTTAAGTGCTTTGTTTCTTTTGTCATTCTTTGTAGGTTTAGGCATTTCCCATCATTTTTACATTTTCGTTTCTTTCTAGTCAGATTGTGAACGTATTTAGTTTGAATAAATGTACAGCTACACGGACATTTTCTATGAACCATTCGGCTATTTTTATAGAAGAGGGGCATGGCTTACGTACCCAGGTTAGTGTGGAAAGGGTATAGTATGTTGTATCATCAACACATGTTTTTTCCGGGCATTTGATTTCTGTATAACATAGCCACCATGTATATAAACACAATTTAAGAGGGAATATCACAAGTGCTACTTTAACCTAGCATAACTTTGTCAAACCTAACCTTCTTTAACCTAATTTAGGTAAATTTTTATTTCGTTTAGATTGCAAGACGTATTTAAATAAATCTATTTGTCATACCTGCACTAATACCCATAGTTATAACAATAATAACAGCAAACTATTTCAGGCTGTATTTAAAATGCATGAAATTACAATTCTACAGTTATGAATTATTGTCTTCTTATTAAGGCTATAGCGATTGAGTATCTTAATCCAATCATTCTCTAACATAAATATTAACAAAATCATTATATTTATTTATATCTAGCATGTATTTTAATTATTTTTGAAGCATTAAAAATTTTTCTCTTCACCAGTATCTCTCTGATACTAATGGCATCTTTTATTTGTTGCAGAATAGCAGTGTATTGTTAGGCCCGTGGAGTATTGGGGTAGTGAAGGTGTCTGTCACCGACTTTCACACAAACAAGACTGAAGCTTTTCTCTCCCTTCTCCTCGCTAAGGCTCGCCGGGTACGTCACTCGTTTAATCTCATATTCAGTAAACAATGGTCAAAGTGACCATTCTCTTTAGTTTTGTATGAATTCCGAAAAACATAATTGCTGAAGAAACTCTGGGAACACTGACCAAACTACCAAAAAATTTAACTAACATCCTATGACAAGCCTGAAATCGTCTAGATTACTATTCGCCAAACTTTGATATTGAGTTGTCATGACAACTAACCAACACTCACCCAATTTTTTATCTTCCTCTTGGTAAATTTCGTAGATGAAAAAAAATCTAATTATTCTTAAAATGATTGTTGTTGATTGGGTGAAGAGACTTTGTTTCTGGATCCTCTTGTAATAATAAGCCCCCATGTTGGCATCACAGGCGTCCTTCCTTCTCAAAGGAAGGGACAATAGTCAGCAGTTCGAAGAACTGGAGCCGAGAAAAGTAGTCTAGGATTTTGATATGTTCAAAGGAGTCTTCATCACTGTTGTTCCTTACATACTTAACCTTTGGGCGACAGAGGTTTGTTAATGGAACAATCACAAAAAAAAAATTCTTACAGACAGGCAGACAGACAGACAAATTTACTTGGCTCAAACTTTTTCAAAGTATGGCGCACAGCTCCATATCACAACAATCGCATATGAAAATAACAATTTACAATAAATTAATGATAAAAATTGGTATGAACTACAGTATCTCGATATGAACCTAAACATATCTTCCTGAGGCACTGATACATAATATAGCTCAGTTTGTTTTGGTTCCCATTTACTAACCTTGTCCAGTATCCCACCATCCTGCATTTTATATGAATATCAATAGGCCATCTACTTTATTCTCCATATACTATACCATTACTTATATTTTTATTAACATTAAGGACATGTTTTAAGAATTTTAAATTAAGAGTTTATAATTCCTTAAAAATATTACAACCCCATCCCTCACACCCATATGTCATAATTGGTAATACCATTGCATCAAAAAGTTGGAGCTGCAAGCCAATGGGGCTGATCAAATTCCCTACATTTGCCTATTAAACTTTACATGTCTCTGTTTATATTGATGAACGATCTCAATTTGTTCTCCTTTAAACCTGAAATCATATCATTCAGCTGTACATTTCTTTTTTTCCAAAAATTTTATTTTATGAATGTTTTTTCTAACTATCATTCTTCACAATGTTCCCATATATCCATAAGAGCATTCACAACACATTAATACCACTAATATCAACATCATATCTAACCATTCTCTATTAAAACTTAAATATTCACAATTTCTTTCAAGAAAAAACTCTTTAAGTTCATTAACATTCAGTGAAAATAGTATGGGCGAAAGGTTTTCTCCTTGTCTTACTCCCCTACAACTCATAAAATGCTCAGAAATCTCTTGATTATGTAAGATACAAGATTTGATATTTCAATACATTCTAATCAAGACATTTATAAATATACAAATATTTCCCGCTTCTATCTGTTTATACCATGAGTCATCCCTCCAAACAAGGTCAACGGCCTTCGTATATTCAATATAGCAAACTTCGTCGAAAACCAACCTGTAATTCTTTAATAACATTATTAGTTTCATAGAATTGTGTTAATCTGTCATTTAACAAGGATGTAAATAATTTTCTTACCCAACTTCAATAATTATTTATTCCCTCACATCACCTTTATTTTTATATATGGGAACAATAAGACTTATAGGCCACTCCTCTGGTAACTCTCCGGTTTCAAACAATTTGTTAAATAGCTTTATAATAATGTTGCCCCTCGTGTAACGAGGATGGCCGGCCCTAGGGCCACCTAAGCGTGAATTTGTTTAAGGTGTAGAAGCTGTCGTCTACACAAAAACCACACCCTTAGTTAACGAGTTGTATGACCCAGTGTCAAGGAATAGTCCGAGAAGACTGGAAAACTCGCCAACTGCACTGGCTAACCATTACCCCGGAATACGATCTGCACATCGATTAATATCCAGGACCCCAATTGCTGGTGGGTAGACAGAGGCAAATGGCATAAAGAAATTTGCCCATAGTTTCACCCTGCCTGGGGACCGAACCCGGGTCCGCTCGCTTGTGAGCCACATTCAGACGGAATGGTAGAAAAAAATTTATTGAACCTTGGGACGAGAACTAGCCAAGTACTGTGTTGAGGGGCATACAAAATGGGATCACAAGATGCCTGTTCTGCTCATGCCATATCGGTTGGCTCCCCACTAGTCGACTGGATACACTCCGGCAAAACTGATGCTAGGTCACGACCTGCAGCGGCTAATGGACCTGCTGACAGGAAGACCAGCTGATGAAGAACTTCCTGACGAAACCACCATTTAACGTCAAAAGCTACCAAGAAAGGTTGACAAAGATCCACCATCAAGTTCGAGGAGCTCTGGAGTTCTCAAGTGATGTCAAAGCAAGCCAGGTCTGTTACAAGGACGGTGATAAGGTCTGGCTGTATAACCCTCAGTCACCGAAGTTGCAGAGTCCATGGGAAGGACCATACACTGCAGTGGAACGATTTTCAGATGTGACCTACCGGATCTGGCAGTATCTTGGGCCAGGGCGGTACACCTGGAAAGACTCAGGGCCGTATCAGTCCGGAGAACCCGACCATGAACCGGGAACAGGAGCACTGTTCCTCTTAGCAGAATTGGACGTGACAGGAAAAGGGGACCAATCTGAGGATGTGACTGAGGTTGCTGCGGCAAGGGAGGACCTACCAAATTGCAGGATTTTTATGTAACAATAGTGATTAAATATGTCAGGGCGACACAAGGATTAGGGAGGGGGTAGAGTTATGAAGAGACATAATTTGGTATTATAGTGTTTGTAAACTAGGTGTTTTGATTATTTTCTGTCCCAAGTAGCAGTTATTTTTGCAAGTTTTGGGAGATTTTCGTGTATATATTGATGTCTTACTTTGGTAAGAATAAACTTGACACGGATGTCATCAGTTTGTTCTAGCCCGGCGACGGCAGCTAGGGTGTGTTGGGCGGCAGGGGAGGAGGGGGGAGGGTGATTTGAGCCTCACGAGCGCAGAAGTGCTGTCACTGATTATAAGGAGGTTCCGGCGTTCAGTGCGAGCATAAGTTGCCCCCTCATGAATGCCCGCGAGGATGGCTATGCTTTCAGTGTCAGTGGAGGAGCCCCAGTCTTGGACCCCGATTTTCATGCGGGCCTGGTGCTCAAGAATCCACACAGCTGCCCCAGCGCTGCCCAGCATGGTAACAGACCCATCACAGTAGACGAGGATAGGAGGATAGGAGGTCGTACGAGAGGAGGCGACATCATTAATCTGCTCAAGGCAGTTAAGTTTGAGCATACACCGCAGTTGGGTGGATTTACGACCAATGAAGGTGTGGACGACAACTCGGGGAAGTCCACGGCAGTAAAGGCGGATGAGTGTACTCGAGAGGGCGAGAGGTCGAGGGGGTGTAGAGGTGATAACGTAGGATGTCAGCAGCAGTGTGGACTGGCCAGTGTTGAGAGGGGGAGGGAAAGGTAATGGGGACAGGCCGGCGCAGGAGGGTGCTAAGATGTGAGTTCAGTGAGTGGGACAGGGGAGTCGGTTGCTCTCTACGAAGAAGTTTAACACCAAGGATGGCATTGAGAGCAGAAATTAGATCGCAGAAGGGGAGTAGGATCAGTTCACGCTGCATGACTACTATTCTGGTGGTCATAGGGCAGCCGAGGATGAGTCTCATCGCTCTGCTTTGGATTTTCTTTATGCTTTGTTTCTCGCGCTGGGAGGCAACTACAAGGACAGGAGAGGCATAATCTATGACAGCTTGACGATGGCAATGTACATAAGAAGTAGGACCCTGACAGAGGATCCTTTGAAACCGTGGGTGAGGGACTGGAGGGGCCTCGTTCGTTGGCGGCACTGGGAGATGACGTGGGCGGCGACAGCGGAGGTCGTGGCTCTGGTAGTGGCTCGCACGGGTAGACCAAAGTACCTGTAGGTGCGTACTTGATCGATGTCTTGTCCTTTTAAAGGCAGCGGTGTCTGACGCCGGAAGCATGAGATGAACTTGGTTTTAGTGTGTGAGATGACTAGCCCGAGTGTTTGACAGGTCCGGGCAAACGTGGAGAGTATAGGTTGTTCATGTTGCACTGTAGTAATTTGGAGGAGAATATCATCAGCGTAGCTTATGATGTGACCGTCTAGGGCACACTCAGCAAAGATGTCGTTGAGGCGGCAGATGGAGTTCATAAGAACATTAAGGAGTGTAGGGCTGAATACACCTCCCTGAGGCGTGCCAAGATCAAGGTCCCTGATCGTAGAGTAGTGGCCCTGAAAACGGACACGGGCCTGTCGATGGGAGAGGTAGTCAGCAACCCACGTGAGGAGTTTGCCCTTCACATCAATGAGGCCCTCAAGGATCACTTCACTATTGGCTTTATCAAAAGCACCCTTGAAATCAACGAAGAGGAAGGTTTTGGCTGAGGTTTTCGCTATGTAGTGAGCGATGGAGTGAGCAGTACTCTTTCCGGGGCGGAAACCATAGAGGTCAGGGTGCAGGTGGGCGTCAATTTTCCAGTGGAGGCGGTGGCATATCATGCGCTCCATCTTCTTTGAGAAACAGGAGATGAGGGAGATTGGACGATATTCATCTTGTCTGCCTGGTTTAGGGACTGGGATGGTGGTGGCAGTCTTCCATAAGTGAGGCAGCTGTACAGTATCAAAAGAGAGGTGGCAATAAGGGCACTTAGCACATCATATGTAACGCCGTCATCGCCAGGGGCTGTGGACCGAACGCACTTAACAGCATTTAGTAGTTCACACTGTGTGAAAGCCACGACAGTGTCTGCAGATAGGTCTTGGTACTCATATATGCGCTGTCGGCGTTGTGGTTGCAGTACGAGGGCGGGGTCTCGTACAGCGGGTGGTAGCGCATCGATGGAGGCGGCCTCCTGCCACGTCTGAGAGAGAGCCTCGGCTCGGGCAGCTGGTCTGGGGTGGAGCGCGGGTCTAGCGTTGGTGCCCCGGGCACGGTTAATGGTGCGCCATATATCCCCTATAGCTGTAGACTGGTCAATAGAAGAAGCAAAATCAAACCACTGCTTCTCTCGTGCGAGAGTGATGGCAGATTGGAGCTCTTTATTTGTGCGCATCAGGAAGCGTAGAGCGTCAGGGGAGCTGGGAGATTTCTTAAACTGTTCGACTGCTAGTCGGTGCCATACTCGGATAGACTTAACATGAGGGTCGTGTTTAACATTCCACTGGCTCCTGGGCTGGCGGTTTGGGCGGTGGTGTTTTGGGTCTGGGCGGAGGAGATCAGTGAATTGTTTGGACAGATCAAGGTAGAGTTGGTGTGCGGTGGTGTTACGACCCTTGGGCCTCTTAAGAGTGTAACAATATCACAAATTCACAATTACACTTTGTACTCTAGGTCCAGGACTAGATCCCACCAAATTATCACCTCTTTACTATGGGGTATATTGAAATACATGCAGTAGTTTTAATAACAGAATATATTAACAAATAAACAATAAAATAAATATATCAGTATGCACAAAAAATAAACAAATACAAGTTAAATCTGATCAAATAAATAACTCAACCGAGTGACAAAATAATGAACACAAAAGTAAAGACTTATTTAGTCTAGAAACTACGATGGACAACGTGGTCTATCCACCAAACGAAACCTCATAAATAAGTAAGTTATTTTCCGTGGAACTCCAAAATATGATAAACAATAATTTTTTACAAATAATACTTTACTTGGTGTTATAAAAGTCGAGCAAGGTTTACACGTTATACCACTAGAAACATACTGTACAATAAGAAAGGAGATACTCTGTACTTAACTTAACACTGCCGGGCCCATAGTAAAGTATACAAAGAGCAGACACAGCAAAAATGACGTCACAAACAAAAGACGTTCAAGTTGCGAATCCACAACCAACGATGGAACGCTCACTCGTAACATCTCCCCCCTTAATTTAAAAGTTTAAGCTCTGAATAAACTTTTAGTCAACACGAGATAGAGTGTCGGCAATAATATTATCACAGCCCTTTATGTGTTTGATTTCAATATTATAGGGTTGAAGAGCTAATGACCATCATAACAGTCTGATTCTTATTTTTTATATTATGAACAAACTGAAGTGGATTATGATCTGCATAAACTTTCACTGGGTAAGGTGATCCACTTACATACACCACAAACTTTTTCAGAGCTAGCAAAAGGGCCAATGCTTCTTTTTCTATTGTGGCAAATCCACGTTGATGCTTTTTCAGTTTGGCCGAGAAATAACAGTTCGGGAGCAATAGTCCATCCTTTCCTTTTTGCATTAATACAGTACCAACTCCTGTATCACACGCATTCGAGTGTATCACAAATTGTTTCTTAAAGTCTGGGAGTTGCAGTAGAGATGCCGTTGCCAACAACCCACGAAACTTTTCGAATGCTGTCTGGCATTCATCAGTCCACACAAACTTTCTTTTTGGACTGACCAAATCTGTCATGGGAGTGACCACCATGGTAAAATTTTGACAAAACCTCCTGTAGAATCCAACCATCCCGAGAAATCTTCTGAGAGCCTTTCGATTGCGAGGTGCGGGTAGACTGAGAACATCGACAACCTTGGCATCAATTGGAGCAATTTTCCCTTGTCCAATGACGTGACCAAGGAAGATTAAGGTGGTATGTCCGAAATCACTTTTGGGTAGGTTTACGGTGAAGTTGAACTCTGCTAGACGATTGAAGAGTTCACGGAGTCGGCCAATGTGTTGCACCCATGTGTCACCGATGACGACCAGATCATCTAGATAGGCGTACACTCCAGGCAGGCCTGACGTCACTATATGCATCGCTCGCTGAAATGTTGCTGGTGCTCCTTTGAGGCCGAAGGGCATAGCTTTGTATTGCCACAGCCCCTCTGCAGTGAAAAAAGCTGAAATCTGCTTTGCTTCTTCCGAGAGTTTGATTTGGTAGTAGCCTTTGAGAAGATCCAGCTTGGTGACAAATGTTGCTTGACCCACACTATCGATGATGTCGTCGATGCGCGGCAATGGATATGCATCAGCATGTGTCACCAGGTTGACCTTCCTGTAGTCAGTACACTTGCGGACACTTCCGTCGGGTTTAGTTTTCCAGCACACAGGGTGACGCCCATGCACTACTGCTCCTCTCCACTAGGTCATGTTCCAGCAGATACTCCACCTCCTGCTTCAGCTTCTCCCGCTTATGAGGGCTCATTCGGTAGGGTGCTTGCTTGATGGGAGATGTGCCAGGCAGCAGTACCTGGTCGTGCTCCAGCAGAAAACACTGGCATGGCACATCGGTGAAGAGTGGCTTAAACTCCTGCAGCAGTTGCACCATATCCTGAGACTGTTGTTGTGAAAGATGGGATACTTTAGAGGTGGGGTCACACAATACTCTGGAATTACAGATTTTTATGGGGATATCCACTTGGAAATCAGTGTCTGGGACCACCTCCTCTCCTGTTACCGAACAAACCACTTCACTCCTACCAAAATACGGTTTCAACCTGTTGATAGGAGTCAAACTCTCCAATTTTCTCTTATCTGGAGTCGCTATGACATAGTTGAGGTCATTTAATTTCTTAACTATAGTGAATGGACCCTCATATTTAGCTTGAAGGGGATTTCTATACAGGGGTATAAGTGCTTAAACCCTATCTCCAGGCTTAAATTCTCTAGCTTGACAATGCTCATCATATTGCTTTTTCATTTTCTCCTGTACTTCTGACAGATTTTCACGAGTAATCTCACCTACTCTCTTCAGTTTCTCTTTAAACTTCTCTACATACACTGACAAAGGGACTTTTATTTGATTACTTATCCAACTTTCCTTCAACATAGTCATAGGAACTCTTACATCATGACCAAAAATCATTTCAAAGGGACTGAATCCTAGGGAATCTTGGGGACTCTCTCTTATGACAAACAACATAAGTGGTACTCATTCCTCCCAATCCTTATCAGACTCCACACAATATTTCATTAGCATTGATTTAAAAGTCTGGTGGAACCTCTCTAGAGCACCTTGGGTTTGAGGGTGGTACGCAGAAGCTAAGTATTGTTTAATACCCAATTCATTCACCACCTGCTGGAAAAGGAAGGAAGTGAAGTTAGTACCCTGAAACGACTGTACAATTCTAGGAATGCCATATTTAGTGAAGAAGTTAGTCAGAGCCTTTACCACACTCTTTGCTTTGATGTTTCGCAATGGTATAGCCTCTGGGTACCTGGTGGTAGTACACATGATTGTTCACAAATATTGGTGGCCACATCGAGTTTTCGGGAGAAGACCTACACAATCAATTATAACCCTGCTAAATGGCTCATCTACCACAGGAATGGGTTTTAGGGGAGCAGGTTTTATGACCTGATTCGGTTTACCAGCCATCTGACATTCATGGCAATTTCAACAGTATCTGGCAACATCGCCTTTCATTCCAGGCCAGTAAAAATGCGACAAAATCTTTTTGTATGTTTTCCTAACTCCTAAATGTCCTCCCAAAAAGTCGTGTGCTAATCTCAAGATTTCTCTCCTGTGACATCTGGGAATCAGAACCTGTTGCACAACATTCCACTCATCAGCAGGATCACATACAGACCTGAACTTCCTCATAAGTAACCCTGAATCCATGTAGTAACAAACGGGCAAGCAAACGGCTTTTTCAATATCCACAGCCTTCCTACATAGTTCAGCTAATTCGGAGTCACTCTGCTAATCATCTATCAGTTTTTCCCTAGTGACAGGTACTTTCTGAATGGTAATGTTGTCACCAGAAGAGAGATCAGCTTCAGATTTTGGGGAATGAATGTTAACTGAATCTTTAGCTTCACTCACATTTCTCCCACCAATGTCACTATCAAATGAATCATCCTGACTGTCAAACAGATTCTCAATACCTAAACCATTTTCATCATTGCCAGGTGCACTAATATCAGCAATACAGAGCTTAGGGTCAACTGAAGGAACGGTCTGTACTTTATTCCGAAGATTCTGGCTCCTTGTACGAGTCGAAGATACCGCAGGGTCTGGCACCACGCTGGCTCCTGCAATATCATTACCCAGCAAAAAAGTAACCCCTGTCACAGGAAGAGAATCTTGAACACCAACAGTCACCCAACCGGTCACAAGTGGAGTTCTCAAAAACACCCTACACAAAGGAACAGTGATCACTCCACCGACACCCTTAAGCACCAAATGCTCTCCAGTATAGGAGTCTTCCACGCAGGGAACAGATCCTTTCAACAGAATACTGTTAGAAGCACCAGTGTCACGCAAAATCTTCGCAGGGCACTGATCACCTGATTCTTCAACTGCACCATCAAACATGAAAGGTTCAAAAGAATCCTCCTTTGGGCGATTTCTCACTAAAGTCTTGTCAAACTTCTCCAGAGGTTCGAATGAGAGCACTGGCTCTTCCTTTTTTGCTTCCAATTTAGGGCAATTCGCAATCACATGACCTGGTTTCTTACAGTAAAAACAGACAAATGATTTAGTCTTGGCATTGGTCTTGGAAAGCTCACACGAGTTTCCACGAAAATTTACTTTAAAAGAAGAAGCAGTACTACTATCCTGCCTACCACCCTTTTCCTTGGTTACAAAACCCTTTCCACCTGAATGATTTTGAGATTTAACAGGATGCATTTTGTGAGTAAGGGCATAGCTATCAGCTAATGCAGCAGCTTTATGAACAATACTAATATCTCTCTCTCCTAAGTACAATTGTATATCTCTTGGGGGTGGCTCTTTTGAACTGTTCTAAAATCAACTCAACTCAACAAGATCCTCAAAAGTTTCTATCTTGCTAGACTTTATCCACCTTTCACACATTTTACTCAATGAATAAACAAATTCTATGTACGACTGTGCATCAATCTTTCTCATAGTCCTAAATTTCACTCTATATGTTTCAGGAATAAGTTCATATGCCTTAGGAATTTCTTCTTTCACTGACTTATAACTACAACAAACTTCACTTGACAGACAGAAATGCTGAACGAGCTGACCCAGTGAACACACTTTGAATCATAGCAATCCACGACTCTTCAGGCCACTGAAAAGACTTTGCAATCTTCTCAAACTGCATGAAAAACTCGTCTGGATCCTCCTCGTCAAAAGCAGGCATAAGTCTCAAATGTTTTGTCACATCAAACAATTTTGTCTCAGATTCTAAAGACTATGCCTGAAAGTCTTGTCTTCTACTGCTAACCTGTGCTAACGCTAATTCATGCTGCCTTTCACGGTCTTTCCCTTTCTTCTATTTCCTTCAAAGCCAACTCATACAACTTCTCCTTTTCTCGTTCTAGCCTTCAATGCTCCAATTCTAGCTTTCTTATCTCTACAGCTTCTCTGGGTCAAATGAACGCAAAGTCAGTGCCCTCTTCCGGTGGAAGGTTCTGGTAAAGTGGGGATCCGCTCTCAGCTCTCAAGGAAGGGCGGGGGGAAGGAGGGGGAGTCCAGGGCAGCTTCCACACTTAGTGCCGGCATTGGTGGGCGAGGGTCTTGTCACACAGGAGAGGTGCCAGGGCACGGATGGGAGATAAAGCGTGGAGGAAGTGGCAATGACGTGGTTGCCGCTGTAGTAGCCGGGGTAGGTGTCCTTAGAATGACAGCCGTATAGTGAAGGTCTGGGGAATCAGCCCACGAGTCCAAGGCCTCAGATGAGAACAGAACCAGAATTTGAATGAGCAGGGGGGAAGTGCAGCTGTGGTGCTGGCTGGATAGTGCCTGATGTGTGTCGAGGCAGCAGTGACGTTCTCACCTCCGTCTACCCCCCCCCCCCCCCAAGTGGGGGACGCGAACAAGCAAACGAACGGCGGGCAACCATCCTGCTCGTTACAGCCCTGACACAGCTCCCCAACAAAAATCTACTGTAAGGTAGATTAAAACTTAAAATTAGTACAACAAAACATAAACATCCTGCAACAAATGTTTAAATATACAGAGCAAAATAAAGAATGGTCAAATAAAAAGAATAAGTAGTAACTTGATGTCCAAATATCGCAAGGCCGTATCAAGGGACTGCACCTGGGATCCACTTCAGTCCAGGTTTTGTTTGGGCCTATTGCCAGTCGTAGAGGATTCTTCTATCCCGTTCGATGTTATCGGTAACTGGCAACTGAGATCATCCGAATCTGGAGCCTGAACTTCACAGGAACTCTTGCAATGTAGTGCCTCGACTGACTCCAGCTTGGGAACGTCGTCAAAGACACGAGCAATGTGGGCCCTGCAATTATTCTTCCTTAACAAAATAGGTTGATATAATTTAGGCTTTTTAGAGGAAGGGGGCGAGAACGGTCCAACAAAATCTACGGCTACCCGAGAAAATGGTTCTGTAATGATGCGTAAGGGTTTAAGTGGAACAGGACGGACTCTACCCTTGGCGGGCATACGTGAGCACTGATCATAACTCCTACAAAAGGCTCTAATATCCGCTCCCATATCTGGCCAGTAAAACCGATAAGCAACCTTCATATAAGTCTTTCCATGTGAACAGTGTCTTGCTAGAGGGCTCTTGTGAGCTACAGTGAGAATGTTGCTACGACAATCAGCAGGGACAACAAGTAAAAACCGACCTACTTTGGCTGGTTTCCAGGATGACACACAAGTCCGATGTAACAGACCATTAATACAAATAAACTTGTAAACAGACCCATCTCTAACCTGATCCTCCCTTACCCGCGTCAGAGTGGTACACGAGGCTTGAAGCTTGGCTAACTCCTTGGGCGTCACAGTCAATGGCAACAGTTTCGGCAGAATCAGGGGATGCAGTCGTTTCACCTTCGCCGACCGTGTCTCCACTGCTTGGACCTTTGTGGGAGGTAAGGTGGCGTGTGAGGGTGGCGAGGCGACTTCGGCAGGTGGCGAGAAGACTGGCGCTGGTGTCGAGGAGACTGGCGCTGGTGGCGAGGAGTTTTAAAGGTTCCGGGTCGTTAGGGTCACAAACTCCGGGAACATTACCAATGAGAACACTAGCGAATTTAATGGGCGCTCTTACCACATTAGACCAACCAATGAAATAGGGGCAACGCAGGTAACACCTAACAACAGGGAACTGGTCAATACTACCTAAATAATTGGCGACACTAACCTTCGAGCAGCTGGAGACGTCAGCGTCAGGCAGGGCTTCCTCAGAGACAATAAAGCACGAGCAACCGGTGTCCCTGAAGATAGTAGATGCCAAAGACCCATTTATTGTTCTGCTGACACTTTTTTTTTTTTATTGGGCACCCCCCTCCATCCTGTGTAAGGTGAAGCGCAGAAGCGTTTACAGCGCCCAACAGGGAAGCATGCTAAGTTCATGCTTGTCTTTATGTCTCATGAGTTAAGGGCATACAAGCCTGAAAGGTCAAGGGCATAGAAACCTGAAGAGTCAATGTTTTTTTTTGTCATCAAGTTATTGGAAGTTCCAACAACTTTCCCTGAATATGAATTTGCAACTTTCGATTTACAACAGGTACCTACATTACTGCTAGGTGAACAGGGACCAAGGGGGCTAGGAAGTATATCCAAGCAACTTTTCCACCGGCCCGGGAATCGATCCCGTGACATTTCGCTTGCGAGGCAAGAGCGGTACCGTTCTACCACCGGCGCCCCCCGCTGACACAATAACGGGGGCAGCTCCTGTCTTCCAAACAGAACCCGACCTTTAGCTGGGCTGATGAATGTCGGTAGATTTGAAGGCGCGGAGATTCCTGGGACAGCGAGAACAAATGTCCCCTTCTCCACAGTTGTGGCACCGCATGGCCGATGAACTACTCTTCTCTACTCCTGTGAATGGTTCCTCGGAGGACGGAGGCTTCGTGTTCTTCACTGCAGGAGGGGGAGACTTGGGGTAGGCGTTGCGAGCAGACGCCCAGTTGTCAGCAAGTTCTACAGCTTCTCCAAGCATCGCTGGCCTGTGTTCCTTGATGAAAATTCTCAAGTCTGGCGGAAGAGAAAACAAAAAAATGATCCAATATCATTAAGTTAGTGAGACACTCAAAGTTTTCATCAACCTCTGACGCCTCTAGCCATTGCTGAAACAAACGACCCAGGTGGATTGAAAACTGCTGGTATGCTTCCCCTGCTCTAATCTTTGTTCTGTGGAAATCAGCACGATAACCCTCAGAAGTCTTGTTAAACCCCAGCAAGAGAGCTTGCTTCAACAAAGAGTAATCTCTAGTGATGTCGGCAGACAGGGACGTATAAATCTGTACCGGCTTACCACTCGGTAGGCTAGCCAACCTTACAGCATAGCTATCTTGGTCCTCACCAAGCAGCTTGGCTACCCGTTCAAACCTAACAAAGTAGGAGGCTATGTCTCCTCCTTCACGATAAACAGGCAGACTAGGTTTTACAACATTATCTTGTAAATGGCCAGAGGATTCTGGTCTACTTGGAGCATTAATTCTAGGTAGTTCTATGTCCTTTTCTGTCTGCAACTCAGCTAGTTCTATGTCCTTTTCTGTCTGCAACTTAGCTAGTTCGAACTCTCTCTTGCTCTCTGTTATGTGCCTCTCTCTCTCTCTCTCTCTGTCTGTCTGTTGCGTTCATCTCTCGGCAGTCTGTTGGGTGACCACATACTGACCAACCTCAGTACCTTTCAACTCCTCGAAACTAGACAATGATACGAAAGGCCAAGAGAAAAAAATTACAAATTAAACAACTTACTCCGCAACTTGCCAAAAGAAACTACTTAGTGGTTTGATCCGGCTGGAGGAAACCTTGTTTTGCACCCAGTCCCGTTAAATCACCTCAGGGAAAAGAAACGGCATCAGGTGAATCAACAACAAAATGCTATGACTGCAATCACAGTGCACCCCAACCAACACTAATTAACGTCCCTAGTACAAGGGAGAGCAACAAAATTAGCACAACAGAAGGAAGTGGTAAGCACCGAACAACACTTACTTCCGGGCCTCAGACAGCAAGCGGCGCACACGGGGACTTCCAACAAACACCAGAACGAATGTTAGCTCTCAGAAACCAGGGTTAGAGACAATCCTGGCAAGGTCACCACTTGCAAAAGCCTGGGACTTTAGGGATAGAAATCCCTTGCCAGCCTAATCAGGATTCAGGATCTTATAAGAGGAAAGTCAAGAACCATGGTTTTCCGAGGGATAACAAACAACCGTTAGAGATTGACATCTCTTTACTATGAAAATAACACAAAAACTGTCACCACTCACACAAATATCAAGTAACAATTACGGGAGTCAACAATTAATGGAGTCAAACAATTAAGAGAATCAAACAATTAAGGGAGTCAAACAATGTACAGGATTTTTCCTACGGCGACAGCCAGGTGGAAGGTTCTGGTAAAGCGGTGATCCGCTCTCAGCTCAAAAGGAGGGGGGGGGGGGGGCGGAAGTCCAGGGCAGCTTTCTCACTTGGCGCCGGCATTGGTGGGCGAGGGTCTTGTCACACAAGAGAGACGCCAGGGCACAGACGGAAGATAGGGCGTGGAAGAAGTGGCAATGACGTGGCAGCCGCTGTAGTAGCCAGGGTAGGTGTCCGGAGAATGACAGCCGTATAGTGAAGGTCTGGGGAATCAGCAATCAGCCCACGAGTCCAAGACCTCAGATGAGAACAGAACCAGAAATTGAACGAGCAGCGGGGAAGTGCAGCTGCTGTGCTGGCTGGGTAGAGTCTCACGTGTGTCTAGGCAGCAGTGACGTTCTCACCTCCGTCTACCCCCCCAAGTGGGGGACGCGAACAAGCAAACGAGCCGCGGGTAACCATCCTGCTCATTACAGCCCTGACATCTGCAATGCCTTTTGGAGAGTATATTACGTATGTACAATGGCAAAATTAGATGATTCTGCCTTAAAAGACAAAAATATTACTGTATAACTGTCACATTTGCAGTTTTAAAAAATGTGTCTTTGACATCATTAAACTAAAACTATCACATTTTTAGTTTGAAAAGATGTGTCTTTGACTGTATGTATATTATGCATGCTGGATTATATATCATGTATGTATATTATGTATGTGCTCCATTTATGTATTTATTTATTCAGCCTAGCTAGCAGCGTGTGGCAATGTTATTACCATATCCCACACGCTTAATTAATGTGCCTGGCGACGTATGGAAGCTGCTAATGTATCATTTGCCATACGTCGCCTATAGCAGTTGACAAGGAGCCTAGCCAAGGGAGAGCGCTGCTTCCCTCTGTGTACATACTCTTATCCAGTAAACCGAACCTACAAAACTATACAGGTGTTTGTGTTCTCTCCTGTATATAGAACTTATTATTCAGAACCTAACATGGCGCAGTGATCCGATCTTACTGGATAATTACGAGTGATAGCGCAAACTTTGTGGAAAGCCGGCTATGGCCTCTATGGACTCTCGCTTGGGTCAACTCCCGCGCCATCTCTCCTCGAAGAATTTCAGCAACTTTGAGCAGTGTCAGTGACAGTGATTTTCTGTGAAGTGTTTAGCGCATTGTGTGTTTCGTGCCATTCATGTGTGACCTTGTTCTAAAGGATTCCCAAGGCATACGGCACGTTCTGGGCATTTGTAAGGAGTAGAGTTCAGTGCACCCGTCTCTGACCGCATCCTGAGGGTACTGGGCTGACTGGGAGTCGCCTCGCCTCTCCCTCCACCCCCCCACAGCGCCGCCTCCACCCCCCCTCACAGCTGGGGCGAGACTCTCTACCCGCCCTGGACACCACACATACACGCACTAACACTCGCTGACCGCGCGGCTTCTTATATATATTTTATATATATAACCTATTTATCTGTGTATTTAATTAATTTTTGTCTGAAATCTTGTTGATACGACGGGTTGACCGGTCAACACTGATTTAAGACATAGTACACAGATGAAGAAGTTATGTCTCACGCCTTACGTAGCCGTGGACCCAGAGCCTGGATGAGCCAGGCGGGTGATAGCCCCGCAGAGATGGATGACCAGGCCGGCCACGACGCTCCAGCCCCCACATCGCGCAATCCCTCACCTCAATATTCAGCGTTGTCTCCAGAGATAATTGCCTTACTGAAGTTTATGAGAGATGAGAAACGCGAGGATGAAGCCCACAGACGTTTGGCGGATAAGCACAGAAGGCAAGCAGAGGCAGAACGAGACCACCAACGGAGATTGGAAGACAGTGAACGGTTTGAAGCCTTGATATCTCGCCTCACTGTTAACCAAGCCCCTGGCTCTAACACTGCCTCGGTACTGACTGGTTCAGATACCTCATCCATGCTTCCTTCACGCCCCCCAGCCCCACCTAAAGCAGCAGCTCAAACGCCGCCCATCTTGAAGCCTGATGAGACTTTCCAGACTTTTCGTGAATGGCGGCGACGGTGGACTGATTATTCTACAATGGTGGATCTCCAGAGTTTGTCACAGCCTAAACAACTCATCCAGCTGCGTATGTGCTTGTCCTTGGAAATTCAGCGTGTCTTGGAACATACGTTGCAGGTACCCCAACCTCTTTGCTGTCTGTAGAGGAGGTACTGGACGTTCTACAACGGCACATCAAAGGACAGCAGAATGAAGCTCTGCGCAGGAGGGAATTGTTTAGCTGCAGACAGATGGAGGGTGAGTCTTTTGACGCCTTTTACGTACGTCTTAAGAGAGCCTCGGAAGAGGTAGATATATGTCCAGGCCACCACCAGCAGTGCGAGGAGACCCAGTTGAAGCAGGTGATCCTGATGGGTGTTAAGGGCGAGGAACTTGTCCAACGCCTCACCTCCCTCGACTCTTCCTCTTCTCTTAAGGATGTGTCGACGATATGTCGCTCCTATGAGGCTGCAAGGTGTGCCACCTCTGCCATCCGTGCTCCCCCTACAGCTGTACGCGCTGTGTCCCGGTACAAGAAGGACAAGAAGTCTGTTCCTACGCCTTCGCCCACCACGTCCACGCCCGGTTTATTTTGCAACAACTGTGGTAAGCAGCACAGAACACAGGTGTGTCCAGCTGCTCAGTCTACCTGCAACAGTTGTGACCGTAAGGGCCACTGGTCACTCACAGTACGGTGCCCAGCCAAACGCGTCCAGTGCAATGTGTGTGGTCGTCTGGGCCACTATGACAAGTGTTGCCCTTCCAACATACCCAAGGGACCGCGTCGGCGGAAGCTTCAGCCCCCTTCCACCAGAGAGGGCCGCCCACAGTCTTCCAATCAGAGGTACGACGACTCTTGACAACGCTCGAGCCACATTAGGAATGTGTGCTCCCCCCAGCGTCCCAGGACCAAAGTCCCCCAGTACATCAGTGTCATTGTGACCTACCGCAGTGTGTCATCCCGTCTTCAGATGTTGCCCGACACCGGCGCTGATGCTACAGTCATCGGTCCCCAGCATTTGCAATGCTTGGGGCTCTCTCCAAGTGATCTAGGACCGCCCCCCAAGGATCTCCGCTTTATGGCAGATGGTTCACAGATGACCCCGGCCCTAGGTTCACTCCAAGCACAAGTCACCTTTGGCAACAGGTCGTGTCAAGCCTGGATTGATGTTCATAACGGTGTCCAGACTCCTTTGCTGTCCTACAGACATTGTCAGGAGTTGGCCATCATCTCCCAGGACTTCCCCAAACCTATTCTTGAGGTAAAACACGCCAACAGGGTGCAAAAAGGGAGCAGCAACGACCCTGCTGCCGCCCTACCCCTGCCTCTTGCCAGTGACACCTCTCCTTCGGATGCTCAGAAGTACTTCCTGAAGGAATTCAGCGACGTTCTGGTGACCAAGTCCGCTCTGGAATCCAAGCCTCTCAAGAAGATGGCAGGTCCCCCCATGAGGATCCACCTGAGGGACGACGCGAAGCCATTCGCTATTTACACCCCTCGACTGGTTCCCCTGGCCTTCCGCGAGGCGGTCAAAAACGAGCTGGACTCCATGGTCGCCCAAGATATTATTGTACCAACCGGCGATGACCCGTCTCCATGGTGTCACCCGATGGTTGTCGTCGCAAAACCTAAAGGTGGTGTTCGGATCACCACTGACCTTTCCAAGCTCAACAACCAGGTGTCTCGTCCTGCGCACCCTTCTCCCACGCCCTTTGCAGCCATACGCAGCGTGAACCCGAAGGCGCGCTTCTTCACGACGATGGACGCCCTGTGTGGATACTGGCAGATAGAGCTTGCCGAAGAAGACCGACCACTCACAACGTTCATCACCCCGCATGGACGTTACAGTTATTGCCGTGGCCCCATGGGATTCGCCGCTACAGGAGACGCTTTCTGTCTTCGAGGTGATATGGCTCTACAAGGTCTGGCAAACTGCGTGAAAGTGGTCGACGACCTACTCGTGTACGATGAGGATTACATGGATCACCTCTGCCGTATCTACGAGGTACTCAACAGGTGCCGGAAGCACGGCATTACCCTAAATGCCGACAAGTTTGTTCTGGCCAGCTCTTCAGTTGACTTTTGTGGGTACACCCTCTCAGGGAATGGTATCGCAGCTGACCCGGAAAAGGTCCGCGCCATTACGGATTTTCCCACCCCTGCTAACCTGACCGACTTGAGGTCCTTCATCGGTCTCGTCAACCAGTTAGCAGAGTTTTCGTCGGACATCTCCGCAGCTGCTCAACCACTTCGCCCCCTGATGAGCCCCAAGAGGACATTCCTGTGGACCCCCGACCACGACAAGGCCTTCCAGCAAGTGAAACAGGCCCTGTCTCGTCCACCTGTCCTCGCCACGTTTGACCCAGCCTTGCCGACAGTTCTGCAGACAGATGCCTCACGCTTGCATGGCGTGGGATACGCCCTACTGCAGGATCATGGTGGAGGGCAGTTCCGGCTCGTCCAGTGTGGCTCGCGTTTCCTCTCTGACACTGAGACGCGCTATGCCACTATTGAGTTGGAGCTGTTGGCTGCGGTTTGGGCGATGTCCAAGTGCAGGTTTTACCTCATAGGCCTGCAATACTTTCACCTAGTGACCGACCATCGCCCGCTTGTCCCGATCTTCAACCACTACACGCTAGACGCTGTTGAGAACCCTCGCCTCCAGCGTCTGAAAGAGAAGCTCTCGGCGTACATCTTCACTGCAGTGTGGCGTGCTGGTAAGGAGCTCTGCATCCCTGATGCCTTATCCCGCTCTCCTGTCAGCCGCCCTACTCCAGAAGACCATGTACTCGACGCCGACCTCGCTCTTTCCGTCAGGACTGTGGTCAGTCTCCATGCCGTCCAATCCCTTCGTTCGGACCTGTCACCAGATGACGACAAGGCAATGGAGGACCTTCGAACAGCGGCCCGAGATGACCCTTCCTATGTCCGACTCGTCGAGTGTGTGAGGAATGGATTTCCTAGCAACCGCTACGATCTTCACAACACCCTGCTCCCGTATTGGAAACTCCGCGATGAACTCTACTGCGACGGAGACCTTGTTCTGTACGGAGCACGTGTAGTTGTCCCTGCTGCATCACGTCCCCACGCCTTGGCCCGCCTTCACGACAGTCACCGTGGAGCTGAGGCCACCAAACGACGTGCACGACAGAGCTGTGTTCTGGCCCGGCATCAACTCCGACATCTCCAATGTTGTCCGTGCGTGTGAGCCCTGCCAAGTATTACAACCCAGCCAGCAGCAGGAACCCTTTATGAGTGACGACAACCCCACCCGCCCCTTTGAGTCTGTGTCGGCCGACTTTTTCTGTGTGTCAGGAAAGTCCTTCCTCGTTATCGTCGACCGTCTCTCTGGTTGGCCGGTTGTCATCAAGTGCGGTACTGACACGACGTCTGCCGCCACCATCAGCAAGTTCCGCCACTACTTCCGTGACGTGGGCGTTCCTGCACGCCTGCGAACCGACGGAGGGCCTCAGTTTACAAGCCGGGACTTTGCTGTGTTCCTTGACCGATGGGGAGTCCGGCATGTGTTGTCATCGCCCCATTACCCGCAGTCCAACGGCCACGCTGAGGCTGCTGTCAAATCCCTGAAGCACCTCATCCTTAAGGTGGCCCCTTCTGGGAACATTGACTGCGAGGCCTTCGACAGGGGTCTTCTTGAACTCCGCAACGCACCTAACTACACCGGACGCTCCCCTGCCCAGGTTTTGTATGGACGCCCCCTCCGTTCTTGTGTCCCTGCTCACCCTCAATCCTTCTCCAAGGAGTGGCAGGCCAAGACAGAGGATTGTGATCGCCGAGCCGCCGAACGTGTTCAGGACGTCGTCGCCCGCTACAATGACCACGCCCGTTCTCTCCCCAGGTTGAGTGTCGGCACCCAAGTCCGTGTTCAGGACCCGACCTCCCTACGTTGGGACAAAGTAGGCGTAGGCATGGGTCTCGGCAGGTCACGGGACTACCAGGTGCGGTTACCCAGTGGTCGTGTGTGGTGGAGGAACCGCCGTTTTCTCCGACCCGTAACAATGCCTTCTGCTGGCCCCGCCACCAGTGTTGAGTCCCATACCCTTCCCAGTGATGAAGTCCCTCGACGCTCAGAACGGATCCAAAAGAAAAGGTCCGCTCAAGACTTTGCTATGAGCGTATAGGGGGGAGGGAGGTGTATGTATATTATGCATGCTGGATTATATATCATGTATGTATATTATGTATGTGCTCCATTTATGTATTTATTTATTCAGCCTAGCTAGCAGCGTGTGGCAATGTTATTACCATATCCCACACGCTTAATTAATGTGCCTGGCGGCGTATGGAAGCTGCTAATGTATCACTTGCCATACGTCGCCTATAGCAGTTGACAAGGAGCCTAGCCAAGGGAGAGCGCTGCTTCCCTCTGTGTACATACTCTTATCCAGTAAACCGAACCTACAAAACTATACAGGTGTTTGTGTTCTCTCCTGTATATAGAACTTATTATTCAGAACCTAACATTGACATCATTAAAATTAATATAGAACTATCATATTTGTAGTTTGAAAAGATGTGTCTATGACATTATTAAAATTAATAACATTATTAACATAATTATAAAACTATCCTATTTGTAGTTTTGAAAATTATTAACATTTTTATCCTTCCTGGAGAAAAAAAATAAAAATTTCTGCATTTTCTATGTCAAAGGTTTGAAAATTATTTAGATACAAACCCCCCCAAAAATAATAAAGTGTCCATCCATTTATTGTACAGGAAATTGATATAAATTATATTTAAAATAATTAAAGTATCAATAGCTGAACAGGTGAAAAATAAATACTGGAAATTATATTACGTCAGTACATATTAAAATAAGTAAGGCACCTATAATAATTTATATAACCTACATGATGTCTACACTTGAGGAGATATGCTGGAGCATATATAGAGATATATATATATATATATATATATATATATATATATATATATATATATATATATATATATATATATATATATATATATATATACCTAAAAATACCAATTCTAGGCGCGATTGAAGAATGCTTTCTTGAATTTCTTGAAAATGAGAAATTGTTGCTGCAATCCCGTAGACTTGTATGTGTCATTCATAGGAGACACAGCTGATGCTAAGGTCGGTGACTGGGTCAATTTCCACGAAAATCCTGAGTACAGCAAACTGCTGCTCTCTATCATTGAACTCAAGGACTCTGAGGTTCACTGGGTACTAGGGTGTGTCAATTTAGGGGGTGAACTGGCTAAATTGAAAATCGAGTAATTTGGTAGCAATTTATTGTAGTCTTTAAGCATGCAAAACAATATTCTGGCATAAATTTTTTTTTATAATAAGTCCTACCTACATCAAATGGATTTTTAAATGTACATATTTGTGAATTTATAACATAACCAGCGTTTGCACACATGATACTGTTTCAAGTTTCAAATTATTATATTTTATTATCCGTAGTCTATTTGAAAGTAACCAATGCCTTCATACTCTCTTTGCTTTGGTTTCTTGTCATCAGTAGTCTGCTTGCTTTTTGTGCTTTGATGTAACCTTCTCGCCTCTCGTGGCTGTAAACATGGCCCGCTGCTTCTGTGACCATTTTCACACATCTCTCCACACTTTGAGTGTGGGAAGGCCACTTCGGCACCTGCATTGGAGTCTCTTTAAGGTTTCTCAATTCTTGGCTAGTTAGACTTGTTGTCAATGGTGGCTCTAAGACTTCCAAACTCAAGTCAACCAATTCTGACAATTTGGTGGCATTGACGTTTATTGGGGGAACTTTTCTTGAATGAAACGAACAGTCTCCCAACTGGTCGTCATCTATTAGCGTTCCTCTAATCTTTAGAATGACTTCTACAGCCTCGGTTCGGAGATTGGTACATTGACTGCAAAGCATTGCTTGCAAAACTGCTTCTGATCGAGCATACCAAGCGGACCTTCTTGCCACAGGTAACACGATGTCCCTCACTACCTTCCTCTGTGTTCTTACTAGCTGCAATTGAAACAAAAGGTGATTGGGCCCATCCACCCACATAGGATTAAGTTTCACACTAAACCACTGGGGAAGATAAACTCCAATAATAAATTCAACAATTAACCTCAAATTCTTCAGCACTTTGCCCTTCAATTCGTGTTTGGAAATCCAAATCCTGCAGAAACGAAGAGCTGTAGTTAACCAACGGCTGTGACTGACAGGTCCAATCTCCAAGAGAGCCAATGACTGAGGCACTTCTCCTGATCTTATTGCTTGGGCAATACGATAAGAATAGGATTGATCTGTGCTGAGATCTTTGATGACTCCTTCAGACAACGCCGGAAGGGGAGGGCCAACTTCGACATTTGGAAAGGTTGTATATATTTCTAGTTGTGTTGCTTCATCCAGCATGATGCCAAGGGGACCTGACCACTTGTTGTTGCTCTTTGTAGGACCATCAAGTTCCTGGATGAGATGACGAAGAGGTAGCTCGCCTGTATGTAAATCACATACAATCCAAACAAGTCTTCTTCCTAGTTTTTTCTCTAAATGCGTCATTACACCCCCCTGCCATCCGGTGTTCACTGCAGTTGAATCTCCACCAACAGCCTGCAGTGAACTGCCAAGTCCTCTCTCCTGAACCCAACATAAAATATGATCAGCAACGACCTCTGCATGTTTCTTCCCTTCTACTTCAGTTTCGGGAGCAAAGTGAAACAAAAACCGACCACCAGGCTCAGAACAGACAGAGTAGTGTTCTTCTTTGATGAGACCTGGAAACTTTCTGTTCACTCCCTCTACTTCTAGCAAAACTTTTGTGTCATCTATTCTTCCATCAAACAAAAGACAGGAGAGCCCTCCCTCACTTAAATCTTTTTCATGCTGATCAGATATTTCCTTCATTATTTTTTCTTGTGCTCTTCTAATTTTATTATGATCTGTATGTATATTATGTATGCTGGATTATATATCATGTATGTATATTATGTATGTGCTCCATTTATGTATTATTTATTCAGCCTAGCTAGCAGCGTGTGGCAATGTTATTACCATATCCCACACGCTTAATTAATGTGCCTGGCGACGTATGGAAGCTGCTAATGTATCACTTGCCATACGTCGCCTATAGCAGTTGACAAGGAGCCTAGCCAGGGAGACCGCTGCTCTCCTTTGTGTACATACTCTTATCCAGTAAACCGAACCTACAAAACTATACAGGTGTTTGTGTTCTCTCCTGTATATAGAACTTATTATTCAGAACCTAACATGGCGCAGTGATCCGATCTTACTGGATAATTACGAGTGATAGTGCAAAGTCTGTGGAAAGCCGGCTATGGACCCCTCCCGCCTTGGGTCAAGGCTTGGGTCAACTCCCGCGCGTCATCCCTGCTCGAAGAATTTCGCAACTTTGAGCAGTGTCAGTGACAGTGATTTCTGTGAAGTGTTTAGCGCATTGTGTGTTTCGTGCCATTCATGTGTGACCTTGTTCTAAAGGATTCCCAAGGTATACGGCACATTCTGGGCATTCGTAAGGAGTAGAGTTCAGTGCACCCGTCTCTGACCGCGTCCTGAGGGTAACTAGACTGACTGGGAGTCGCCGCGCCTCTCCCTCTACCCCCTCACAGCGCCGCCTCCACCCCCCCCTCACAGCTGGGGCGAGACGCTCTACCCGCCCAGGACACCACACATACACGTACTAACACTCGCTGACCGCGCGGCTTCTTATATATATTTTATATGTATAACCTACTTATCTGTGTATTTAATTAATTTTTTGTCTGAAACCTTGTTGATACGACGGGCTGACCGGTCAACACTGATTTAAGACATAGTAGACAGATGAAGTAGTTATGTCTCATGCCTTACGTAGCCGTGGACCCAGCGCCTGGATGAGTCAGGCGGGTGATAGCCCCGCAGAGATGGATGACCAGGCCGGCCACGACGCTCCAGCCCCCACATCGCGCAGTCCCTCACCTCAATATTCAGCGTTGTCTCCAGAGATAATTGCTTTACTGAAGTTTATGAGAGATGAGAAACGCGAGGATGAAGCCCACAGACGTTTGGCGGATGAGCACAGAAGGCAAGCAGAGGCAGAACGAGACAACCAACGGAGATTGGAAGACAGTGAACGGTTTGAAGCCTTGATATCTCGCCTCACTGTTAACCAAGCCCCTGGCTCTAACACTGCCTCGGTACTGACTGGTTCAGATACCTCATCCATGCTTCCTTCACACCCCCCAGCCCCACCTAAAGCAGCAGCTCAAACACCGCCCATCTTGAAGCCTGATGTGAATTTCCAGACTTTTCGTGAATGGCGGCGACGGTGGACTGATTATTCTACAATGGTGGATCTCCAGAGTTTGTCACAGCCTAAACAACTCATCCAGCTGCGTATGTGCCTGTCCTTGGAAATTCAGCGTGTCTTGGAACATACGTTGCAGGTACCCCCAACCTCTTCGCTGTCTGTAGAGGAGGTACTGGACGTTCTACAACGGCACATCAAAGGACAGCAGAATGAAGCTCTGCGCAGGAGGGAATTGCTTAGCTGCAGACAGATGGAGGGTGAGTCTTTTGATGCCTTTTACGTACGACTCAAGAGCGCCTCGGAAGAGGTAGATATATGTCCAGGCCACCACCAGCAGTGCGAGGAGACCCAGTTGAAGCAGGTGATCCTGATGGGTGTTAAGGACGAGGAACTTGTCCAACGCCTCACCTCCCTCGACTCTTCCTCTTCTCTTAAGGATGTGTTGACGATATGTCGCTCCTATGAGGCTGCCAGGTGTGCCACCTCTGCCATCCGTGCTCCCCCTACAGCTGTACGCGCTGTGTCCCGGTACAAGAAGAACAAGAAGTCTGTTCCTACGCCTTCGCCCACCACGTCCACGCCCGGTTTATTTTGCAACAACTGTGGTAAGCAGCACGGAACACAGGTGTGTCCAGCTGCTCAGTCTACCTGCAACAGTTGTGACCGTAAGGGCCACTGGTCACTCACAGTACGGTGCCCAGCCAAACGCGTCCAGTGCAATGTGTGTGGTCGTCTGGGCCACTATGACAAGTGTTGCCCTTCCAACATACCCAAGGGACCGTGTCGGCGGAAGCTTCAGCCCCCTTCCACCAGAGAGGGCCGCCCACAGTCTTCCAATCAGAGGCACGACGACTCTTGACAACGCTCGAGCCACATTAGGAATGTGTGCTCCCCCCAGCGTCCCAGGACCAAAGTCCCCCAGTACATCAGTGTCATTGTCACCTACCGCAGTGTGTCATCCCGTCTTCAGATGTTGCCCGACACCGGCGCTGATGCTACAGTCATCGGTCCCCAGCATTTGCAATGCTTGGGACTCTCTCCAAGTGATCTTGGACCGCCCCCCAAGGATCTCCGCTTTATGGCAGATGGTTCACAGATGACCCCGGCCCTGGGTTCACTCCAAGCACAAGTCACCTTTGGCAACAGGTCGTGTCAAGCCTAGATTGATGTGCATAACGGTGTCCAGACTCCTTTGCTGTCCTACAGACATTGTCAGGAGTTGGCCATCATCTCCCAGGACTTCCCCAAACCTATTCTTGAGGTAAAACACGCCAACAGGGTGCAAAAAGGGAGCAGCAACGACCCCTGCTGCCGCCCTACCCCTGCCTCTTGCCAGTGACACCTCTCCTTCGGATGCTCGGAAGTACTTCCTGAAGGAATTCAGCGACGTTCTGGTGACCAAGTCCGCTCTGGAATCCAAGCCTCTCAAGAAGATGGCAGGCCCCCCCATGAGGATCCACCTGAGGGACGACGCGAAGCCATTCGCTATTTACACCCCTCGACTGGTTCCCCTGGCCTTCCGCGAGGCGGTCAAAAACGAGCTGGACTACATGGTCGCCCAAGAAATTATTGTACCAACCGGCGATGACCCGTCTCCATGGTGTCACCCGATGGTTGTCGTCGCAAAACCTAAAGGTGGTGTTCGGATCACCACTGATCTTTCCAAGCTCAACAACCAGGTGTCTCGTCCTGCGCACCCTTCTCCCACGCCCTTTGCAGCCATACGCAGCGTGAACCCGAAGGCGCGCTTCTTCACGACGATGGACGCCCTGTGTGGATACTGGCAGATAGAGCTTGACGAAGAAGACCGACCACTCACAACGTTCATCACCCCGCATGGACGTTACAGTTATTGCCGTGGCCCCATGGGATTCGCCGCTACAGGAGACGCTTTCTGTCTTCGAGGTGATATGGCTCTACAAGGTCTGGCAAACTGCGTGAAAGTGGTCGACGACCTACTCGTGTACGACGAGGATTATATGGATCACCTCTGCCGTATCTACGAGGTACTCAACAGGTGCCGGAAGCGCGGCATTACCCTAAATGCCGACAAGTTTGTTCTGGCCAGCTCTTCAGTTGACTTTTGTGGGTACACCCCCTCAGGGAATGGTATCGCAGCTGACCCGGAAAAGGTCCGCGCCATTACGGATTTTCCCACCCCTGCTAACCTGACCGACTTGAGGTCCTTCATCGGTCTCGTCAACCAGTTAGCAGAGTTTTCGTCGGACATCTCCGCAGCTGCTCAACCACTTCGCCCCCTGATGAGCCCCAAGAGGACATTCCTGTGGACCCCCGACCACGACAAGGCCTTCCAGCAAGTGAAACAGGCCCTGTCTCGTCCACCTGTCCTCGCCACGTTTGACCCAGCCTTGCCGACAGTTCTGCAGACAGATGCCTCACGCTTGTATGGCGTGGGATACGCCCTACTGCAGGATCATGGTGGAGGGCAGTTCCGGCTCGTCCAGTGTGGCTCGCGTTTCCTCTCTGACACTGAGACGCGCTACGCCACTATTGAGTTGGAGCTGTTGGCTGCGGTTTGGGCGATGTCCAAGTGCAGGTTTTACCTCATAGGCCTGCAACACTTTCACCTAGTGACCGACCATCGCCCGCTTGTCCCGATCCTCAACCACTACACGCTAGACACCGTTGAGAACCCTCGCCTCCAGCGTCTGAAAGAGAAACTCTCGGCGTACATCTTCACTGCAGTGTGGCGTGCTGGTAAGGAGCTCTGCATCCCTGATGCCTTATCCCGCTCTCCTGTCAGCCGCCCTACTCCAGAAGACCATGTACTCGACGCCGACCTCGCTCTTTCCGTCAGGACTGTGGTCACTCTCCATGCCGTCCAATCCCTTCGTTCGGACCTGTCACCAGATGACGACAAGGCAATGGAGGACCTTCGAACAGCGGCCCGAGATGACCCTTCCTACGTCCGACTTGTCGAGTGTGTGAGGAATGGATTTCCTAGCAACCGCTACGATCTTCACAACACCCTGCTCCCGTTTTGGAAACTCCGCGATGAACTCTACTGCGACGGAGACCTTGTTCTGTACGGAGCACGTGTAGTTGTCCCTGCTGCATCACGTCCCCACGCCTTGGCCCGCCTTCACGACAGTCACCGTGGAGCTGAGGCCACCAAACGACGTGCACGACAGACTGTGTTCTGGCCCGGCATCAACTCCGACATCTCCAATGTTGTCCGTGCGTGTGAGCCCTGCCAAGTATTACAACCCAGCCAGCAGCAGGAACCCTTTATGAGTGACGACAACCCCACCCGCCCCTTTGAGTCTGTGTCGGCCGACTTTTTCTATGTGTCAGGAAAGTCCTTCCTCGTTATCGTCGACCGTCTCTCTGGTTGGCCGGTTGTCATCAAGTGCGGTAATGACACGACGTCTGCCGCCACCATCAGCAAGTTCCGCCACTACTTCCGTGACGTGGGCGTTCCTGTACGCCTGCGAACCGACGGAGGGCCTCAGTTCACAAGTCGGGACTTTGCTGTGTTTCTTGACCGATGGGGAGTCCGGCATGTGTTGTCATCGCCCCATTACCCGCAGTCCAACGGCCACGCTGAGGCTGCTGTCAAATCCCTGAAGCACCTCATCCTTAAGGTGGCCCCTTCTGGGAACATTGACTGCGAGGCCTTCGACAGGGGTCTTCTTGAACTCCGCAACACACCTAACTACACCGGACGCTCCCCTGCCCAGGTTTTGTATGGACGCCCCCTTCGTTCTTGTGTCCCTGCTCACCCTCAATCCTTCTCCAAGGAGTGGCAGGCCAAGACAGAGGATTGTGATCGCCGAGCCGCCAAACGTGTTCAGGACGTCGCCGCCCGCTACAATGACCACGCCCGTTCTCTCCCCAGGTTGAGTGTCGGCACCCAAGTCCGTGTTCAGGACCCGACCTCCCTACGTTGGGACAAAGTAGGCGTAGTTATGGGTCTCGGCAGGTCACGGGACTACCAGGTGCGGTTACCCAGTGGTCGTGTGTGGTGGAGGAACCGCCGTTTTCTCCGACCCGTAACAATGCCTTCTGCTGGCCCCGCCACCAGTGTTGAGTCCCATACCCTTCCCAGTGATGAAGTCCCTCGACGCTCAGAACGGATCCAAAAGAAAAGGTCCGCTCAAGACTTTGCTATGAGCGTATAGGGGGGAGGGAGGTGTATGTATATTATGTATGCTGGATTATATATCATGTATGTATATTATGTATGTGCTCCATTTATGTATTTTTTATTCAGCCTAGCTAGCATCATGTGGCAATGTTATTACCATATCCCACATGCTTAATTAATGTGCCTGGCGACGTATGGAAGCTGCTAATGTATCACTTGCCATACGTCGCCTATAGCAGTTGAGAAGGAGCCTAGCCAGGGAGACCGCTGCTCTCCTTTGTGTACATACTCTTATCCAGTAAACCGAACCTACAAAACTATACAGGTGTTTGTGTTCTCTCCTGTATATAGAACTTATTATTCAGAACTCAACATGATCTATCACCAAAGATACATCCTCTCGGCTGATGAGGCCTGCATCTATCCAAGCGGCAGTTGCAATTTCTGCAGCCTCACGAAGTCCAGCATGGTGGCGAATACTAGCTAAAGCAATGTTTGAAATATTTCTTGTGTTGTATTTCATTTTCTTTGGTAAAGGTTCAGATGGCTCTTTGGAACTATCATCTGATGTTGCTTCCTGTTCATCAGAAGAACTATCAAAGAAGTGATAAACATCTTGACACAGCTCTTCCTCTCTTTGGATGGCTTCTTCACTCTTCATTTTCTTCTTTTGTTCCCTCTCTCGGATTTGTTCTCTCTTCTTGGCATTAGCAATCTGCTTCTTTGTTTCTGAATAATCTATTGAACCCATTTGCATACTTCCTTGGCCTTCTGCCTTTGTCCTCTGTGCCTTTATAAATTCAAGCTCTAAAACAGGGATCTTCTTTTCACGAGGACAACCACAATCAATGTGGGAATTATTTTCTCTCTTACCTGAGTGAGAACAGGTGGATTCAGAACATAATTGTATGGAGCACTTGCAGGTCAAAATGTCAAACAGAGTATCAAGTGTGTGCAGAAATTCATTTTTCCTGGCCAAGTTTCCTTTACCAAGTGATGTTTCAACTGCTTTGTGCCATAATTTCGTTAGTTTTAGCTCAATAGTTCGACACTGATTAATCACAGGTGGTTTGAATAGTGCATTAGCTTTTGTCCATTGATGCAGAAGAGGGACTATCATGTCATTTATGAGTTCTTTATCTGTATAGTTCCTTCTGTCCTTTGCATTTTTTTCTCGAAGGAGTAACCCTAATCTTAGCATGTCTCTCACTGTTGGAAGTTCTGATACAGGAAGCTCCTTCCCTTTACCAACTAGCAGGCTCAAGTGGGTTGACAACTGACTTCTTGTCTTCAATTTTGACATCTTCACACTATCTGACAAATAGAAAAATATTTCAATGTTTCATAATTCAATTGTTGTTTCAAAAAATATCAATTTGTTTATCAAAAATGCTGTAACAGAAATAACATAATAATTTCTTAGAACATAATGTTTTATACAATGATATAAGTAACTGCGACAATCAATATGCCCTACTTACAATAATTAAAATGTAGAATTCGTCTGGTAGAGTAGGCGCAAGTGCAATGAGAGCAAACCACCATAAAATACTCCATAATCCATATGCTTACATGAGATTAGTTAATATCAAGTGAATAATTCTAATCAAGTCTCATTAATTTGTTGAAATACTGATATTTGAAACTTTAAGGTATAATTGATGTAGGTGAGGGTTATTTCAATTCATTTTTGTTTGCTAATCTCAAGTTTAGACATAAAGAGGCACAATATTTTGACTACCAAATTTGATTTTTAACATGTTGACAAAATTGACACACCCTACTGGGTACACTAGTGCAGCCACCACACCATACGTGGTCGGAGGTGTGTCATCATTAGGGGGTTGCTGTGGTGCTGGTAACTGGGGGTTACTCACGCCATACGAAAGAATTTTGTTGACAGGATGTTGATTGATGAGTAGTCACAACAACTGCAGTCACGTCCTGTCACACCCTGGGCCGTGAACTAATCATTTGTAGAACTAATGTTCACTTCAATTCACAGGAGTGTTGCCATAATAATATTCAGCAACTATCAATAACACAGTATTGGTTATCGATATAAAAAAATTATTTTGTAAATCATGTTTGGATGACAAAATAAAAATCACTCAACGTATAACGTCTCACTACGGGATATTATAATAGACTTTGGAAGAATATAACACGTCACTGTTTTTTGTATTTCTGGTTTCGTAAAACACTTAGGACTTGTTATGTAGAATGTGTATATAAACCGGAATGTTGTTATCCGTTACTGATTTCTTTGATCATTGTAACAGATGTAACAGTAAATGTAACATTAGTATAACGGGGTTTTTTTATATGGGACCGTATATCCGCTGCCACGTATATAACGGTTCTTCTTTTTTATCAGTAGCACTATGCCACCTTTACCAACTGTGTATCTGTTGAAATGACTGTTAGTGTGATAAACCAGTTACTTGTGAAACTGTCATATATGTAAAAACCTTCCTGGGTTGTCACCACTTGTAGCAATCACTTGAGAAGCACGTTACCTTCTATTTTAAACATACTTAAATATAGATCAAAGTTTATTGGATCTTCTGTAGTGAAATCCAATGTGTTCCTTTGTTGATTTATTAAGAAAGAGTTCTATGTACACTTTCTAAGTGTATATCCCCGTCCTCCCCCCCCCCCCCCCCCCCGAGGGAAAACGGAACCATCCACGATGGCTCTCAATAACGTCTTCCTCTCATCAAAGATATCAACCTACTGCCGCAAAAGGTGGCCAGAGAGCAGGCTACTTAATACCTTAGCTCAGCACTAAGTGACACGACTTCCCATGGACACACCTTATCACGAGCTCTGAACATGCTCCCTCATAGCTAGTGGGAAGCTACAGAGGATGATAGAGTATATAAATCAAATGTAATTAACCATTTTTTATAAATACTTCTGCTTATAAGACAGTTTCCAATTGGTAGTGTTACACATGCACTTACTGTACACAAACCAAACTGGAGAGGATGGATCGAATAATACCGTGTTAAATCAAAACCAGGCTCCTTGAGTTGCTTGCCGACTACAAAAAGATTATGGCTTTATCTGGCAATCAGCGAGGTCAGATGAGCGTCACTTCGCTTCACATAATTAATAACCGGACACAAACCCGATTTGCATACCAGCTTACAGACTACCTCATTAGGGTGTGTCATAGGAGGGAAGATCAGCTAAAACTAATGGCCCATGACTTTTTTGGTAGATTTTAGTGTATATAAACAGAAAATAATTTCAGTTTTAATATTTTGCAACCTTTTGCTAGGTAAATTTTAGCGTGAAATTTATCGAAAATCTAACGTACAGCTGCATTAGTGCATTACAGTTAAATAGTGAACATCGCTTTCTGACTTCATTCTTTAACAACACAACTAACAATATTTTTTCTGTTTCAGATTCTGATGCATTTATAAGTTGATACTATTTGCGATGGCTGCTTGTGTCAGGACGAGGAACCAAAAATCCAGCCATCTCAGTCACTATCTTGGGTCTGGGAGAGAGCTCCTGAAGTCGGAGTTGCCTACATTGAGAGATGCTTTGAGATACGGTGTTTTAATCAGGCAAATCAGTGAAAAGAACCAAAGAACTTACACAAACAAAGACATTGCCAGTGATATGACCAAAGCTGTCTTGGCACAGTACACTCTGGCTAACGCTCAGTTCAAGCCTCCGGTCATAACAAGTCAGAAGAAGATTAGTGAGAGACTGCTAGCCAGTTGGGAAAAGGCAAGAGATATCTCTCTTGGGAGAGGAAAACTTGCAGTTAAGGACAGCTTTGCCAAGAAACTGGACCAGTTATTTGACTTAATTACTTGCAAGTGCCCAATTGTTCTCTGTCCTGAGTTTGGATGAGATCGTGACTGTAAATCCGAGGCCCACATCTCCTGTATTTGCAAGCGTGAACTGAAGATTCCTGTGATCGAACTGGCATTTGTCAAAGCACAGAGAGAGAAGACTGGCAGTATAGGGGCTCTCATGATTTCTAGCCAAGATATTCCTGAGTCCAAGAGACAGGAGGCTGCCACAGAGAGACAGAAGAGAAGAGTTGCCGAGGAAAAGAGACTTGCGAAGGCCCAGGGTGAGGTAAAAAAGGCCGATGATTGGAGTCAAGCTGATTCAGAGTTTAATGACTTCCCCATGGCTGATCCGAGTGCTGACCAGGAGAATGGTGACTTTGTCCCTAACACAGAAAATAATGATCTCAAACCTTCCAGGCATAACATTCGAAATAGGAAAGATATCCCGAGCATAGCTCTGGCCAGCATGCGACACCACACTGGTCTCAGAGAAACTGCAGAGATAGCAACAGCTGCCTGGATTGACGGTGGTTTGATAACACCTGATGATGTTCACCTGGTGATAGATCATAACAAAGTAAGGAGAGCTCAGGAGAAACTTGTCAGTAACCTAGAAGAGGAGTTTGATAAGGGGATAAGAGAAAATGGAATCAATTGTTTGTTCTTTGATGGGAGAAGGGATGACACTAAAGTGTTCATGAAAGTTGGAGATTCTGACAAGTTGTTCCCTGCCATGGTGAAGGAGGAACACTACTCCTGCTGCAGTGAACCAGGAGGGAAGTATTTGTGGCATTTCACTCCAGAGAAAGATGACATCAGGAAACCAGTTGAGATAGTGGCAGATAACATTGTGAACTGGCTCAGAGAGAGGAACGTAGACCAGACCCTGCAGGCCATTGGAGGGGACAGCACCAACACGAACACAGGGTGGCAAGGGGGGGATCATACAGTGGATAGAGCGGAAGATTGGGAGGAAGCTGGTCTGGATTGTTTGTGACCTCCACACCAACGAGTTGCCACTCAGACATCTGATCCAGGAGCTGGATGGCAAGACTCTTTCAAACAACAGATGGTCTGGCCCTCTTGGCAAGATGCTGGACTCTGCCACTGAGTTAGAAATAAATCCGAGCTTTGAAAAAATCACAGTTGGCCCTCCACTCGTTGAGCTTGCACATGCTGTCATTGACGACCTGAGTACTGACCAGTACTATGGTTACATGATTTGCAGTGCCATCAAAACTGGGGTCATGCCTGATAGACTTGCTTACCTGCAGATAGGTCCAGTCTCACGTTCTAGGTGGCTCACAACGGCTCTCAGGTTCTGCAGAATTTGGGTCGCTCATCATAAACTGAAAGGGAACCAGCTTCACAACCTGAGACTTATTGTCCAATTCATCGTGAGTATCTACTTGCCAAATTGGTTCAACACCAAGGTCAAGTCATCGTTCTCCAAAGGTCCGAGGCATGTTCTCTTCCTGCTTGAGCTCCTGAGGAGTCAGCCAAGGAAGGTTATTCTGATTGTGGAGCAGACTGTGAGGAGATCTTCCTGGTATGCTCATCCCGAGGCAGTTCTGCAGACAATGCTCTGCAGTAAGGATGAGGAGGAGAGAAGAGTAGCAGTCAAAAAGATCTTGGATATGAGACTTATGAGAGGATCTGGGCATGACGAATCAGTTGGTGACGATTCCTTCAGGGTCAGGAAGACTCCTGAAATCAATCTAGGTGCCAAGACCCTCACTGATCTCATAGATCTGGATAACATCCAGGCTGGCAGTCAGCCCCCTCTTACCTGCAGCCTCACCAATGTTCAAGTCAGAGCTTTCCTGGACAACCCCATGCATGTCCCTGCCTGGCCCTCGCACACCCAGAGTATAGAGCGTTGTGTACAGCAAGTGAGCGAGGCCAGCAGTCACATGTACAGCCAGGAGAGGAGGGAAGGCTGCATCCGAGCTCAGGTGGTCAGCAACGAGGTGATGAGTAGAAACAGAAGCAAGAAAGACATGTTCTCTATGGTGTGCAGCAACACCGGGTCGTAGTAGTAAAACCGGTTTTTGTATTTGATGATTTTGTTTTCTAAAGGAATATTAAATTTAATAAATGTGTCAAGATCATTCGTTTCACTATTCTGGATCATTTTCATCCTAATAAATTAACCTGATACATTTACTTTACTTTAAATAAGCTATTTAGTGGTGTTGGTAAAAGGGTGGGAATACTGAATTTTCATAAGATTTCAAGTTAAAATTTACCTAGCAAAAAATGAAAACTTTTCAAATCTGAAGACATCACATGATTCTGCACATAGAACTACATCATTAATACCATGGGCCGATTTTTCAAACTCAAAAAAAAAAAATTCGCCTCCGTATGACACACCCTACTACCTCATAGCCAGTGCACTTTAGTACAAGACATGGTTCAAGATATGCTAGAACAGAAGGGGTCACACATTTAAAGTCCCATTTCAATTGTCCATGGTTTTTAGTCCCTAAGAAGGATGGAAGTTGGCCCCCAGTCATTGATATTCGGCGAGTCAACAAAGCCACTATCCGTATAAGTACACAATGCCTGTTCTGAGTGATATATTATAATTTTTATTCAAAGATAATACTGTCCTTATCACTCCTTTTGGCCATTTTGAATTGGTGCGTATGCCTATCGGCATTCGAAATGCGCCATTGACTCATCAAAGGAGGATCAACACTTAGTTTGGTGATTTAGTAGGTAACACGGCAAGTGTCTATTTAGATGATCTCATCGTAGTCAGAAATCATGTAGACAGTCATCTTGCCTAACTCCACGGAAGGTTTCCAGAAACTTTCTTCAGCGGGACTTAAAGTTAAACTCTCTAAATTTGAATTTTTAATATCAAGAAAACACTTCCTTGGTTATGTAGTCGACGGCGACGGCATTCATATAGTTGACGGGAAGGTCAAAGCTGTTGCACAGTTCCCACGTCCCACAACCGTTGATAAGGTGCGTAGTTTTCTTGATTCGCCAGGATATTATTGTTCTTTAATAAAATTAAATGCGTTGTTAACATCGCCGCTGACTTAATTACTCAAGAAGGACGCCATATTTGTCTGGAATAATAAACAGAAGATCAGTTTTATTGCACTGACGACGGTACTTCCCAATGCACCTGTTTTGTCATTTCCTGACTTCACTCACCTATATACTCTGTGTACCGACGCCTCAGGACGAGAGCTCGGCTGTACTCATGTAGCTGGACACACGAGGGAAATATAGAGTGATTGCTTACGCCAGTCGTACACTTATTGACTGAGAAACATACTATTCAGAAATGCATCTGGAAATATTGGCTGTTGTCTGGGCACTTAAGAAGTTTAAGGATTTACTTTTTGGTTATCCATTAACCGTCCTTACGGATCTTGTGGCAGTGACAGAGCTGTTCCACGAAGATATCTTTCAGGCAGACTAGCACGCCCCCGTGTTCAAGTACTTACCGGGACGAGCGACCGTGGTCACCGACGCTTGGTCCAGAAACATAGCACCAGTGACGCTTGTATCTTCGTTCACTCCCTCGCAATTACGGGATGAAGAACGACTTGATCCCTTGTGGTCTTCAGTCATTTTTGCTCTAGAGTCGGGGAGGAGGCTAATCTACCAAAGTTACCTGTTCTGTTCAGTCAATCTGAGTTACGAAAGGACATATTCCATTGCTCCAAACGGACAGCTCAGGGTATTGTCACGCAAATTGTTGTACCTGATACACTTCGTGCAATGGTATTAACGTTGTACCACAATTTACCTCAAGCAGGCCATCTCGGGCGTGACGCATGCCTTGGTTTTTTTCTGATGACAGAAAAAACCCTATACGTATACCTACCCATGTTACAAACATATGTGTGTAGACACTAAACTGGAGAAACTGCAACCTGAGGTTCAGCAGTTATTGGAGCCCTAGTCTGAAGTGCCTTACCGGAGAGTATATTATGTACAATGGCAAACTTAGAAGATATTGACCTATAATAACAAAACAGAAATATCACTGCCAATATTAACACAATAGTATAGCAAATACCCGTGAAAAATAGAAAGGCAGGTTATCCTCTATGTTTAAAAAAAATGTGACTCTTTCAAATAAGAATTAAAGTTTAATTTATCCGGCCAACATATGAAGAAAAAAAATTACGCCAAATTCACAAACTTCAGATGTTGTGAATGCAGACAGACTTAAAAGGGGCCACCCAGATTTATTCCCCAGGAAAGTAAATGATGTTCAAGACACCTCTGTTCACTTAAGTATACCCAGTGTACCCAATACTTATTGTTTAAAACTACGTTCTGAGAAACAATATTAAGATACATCAACCCCTTACAGTATGGCTTGGATCATCGTATTAATGCTTCTACTCCTTTGTGGCACCACCGAAGTGACGGATATGTCCACGAAGGTCCACAAACCAGGTGCGCTTGCTGCACTCCTGGGACGAGTTCTCATCGTAGAAGACGAGGTGAATATAAAGTATGAGCTGCATGGACCTCACAAGCTTCCGAGCCAGATGGAGTCTATTGATGCTCAACTCCAGACAGCTATGGGTGTCCTTGATGATCTCCATAAAAATCCTAACATTTCTACAAAGATATCACAAACTGTAAATCTTCAGCTAATTCGTCTCAAGACTCTTCACAAGAATATCATCACAGCTGGACGCTCTATTCCATCATCTCAAGATGATCTTGAAAAGAAGTGCGTTCTTAGACGCGAAGAAAGCGAAGATTGTTAAATTTTGTGGTCTTATACAAAGCATTCTGTTTGGCACAGCGACTGCCTAAGATGTAGCTAAATTAGGAGACCGTATGAACATTTTTAATCAAGCTGTACTTAAACAAAATCGCACTATAACCCAAACTTTACATCCAATCAATCCTTTGGAATCAAAGGTTAACACTTTTAACATGATTATTTCTGAGTCGAATCACTTGTCTAAAATCGTTTATGGTTTAATGAATTCAGTGTCTACATTGGAATGGCTCATTTCGTTTTCCGATTATTTGCATGTTGCGGAAATTTCAGCTAAAGCTTTATTTAATAGCAAAAACGAATTAATTGCAAGTATTGTAGATGCAGGGTTAGGATGTGTGGATTCACAGCTTGTGTCAGTGAAAAGTCTCCTTGAAGCTTTACAAATAGCCAAAACGAGTTACTACTTAAGTCCTATTTTCACAGAACATGAGGTCGAATACTATTACCCTCTGTTAGAGTCAACTCTCACGCACAATGCTATCCTCATCCACATTCCTATGCTAGGGCAACACAAATTTAATGCATGGCATTTAGTACCCTCCCCCTTGTATTCTAATGACACACTGTTTACTCTGGATAAACCAACCGAAATTTTGCTAATTGATGAAGACAACTCTTTGTTAGCAGTGGATGATCCTAGGGTTTTATTACAGTGTAAATCGTCATACCTACACTTACAGTTACACGAATGTCCAGCCTGTGCATTCACATTTGTTCCTGCTGCAGAAGGAATGTGTGAACTGGCGATCATAGAAACCAGCGTTCGCACAGGGCTCAAACAGTGTAACTATACACCAATTTCAAAGAAAACCGTTATTTCATGCACATCTCCATAATCAATCCTACTATTAGTTATGAAAATATTAATATCCTATACCTTGGTATACTATGCTAATAGCTAAATTAAAGTAACAATCTTGTGATGACATTTTGCTTGTGTGTGTGTGTGTGTGTGTGTGTGCACAGGATGGTGTAATGCATCTACAGTAGTGTGGCAGAATTATGTGAGTCTAAGGTGCAGGCACTGCTTACTTCCTCTCGCTTTCAGCTACCTCTGCTGGCTACCCCTCCTGGTGAACAGGGCAGCAGCCTTGTGAATGTCTTCCCCTGCCAGTGCACAACCTCTCCACCATCAACATTCCTAATGTGCCTCAAGGCCCCAGACTAGGTCATCAGGGGATCTTGGAGCAGCAGTAGGCCCCATATGAGACGGCGCATAGGCCCACTGGCATGTGGACACACCCTGACGCCTCCCAAACAATGCCTCGCTGTATAAGGCTACGGGAGTAAACCCAGAACGAGAACTCTGTGGTGGAGCACTTTATCAGGCAGACATGCTTACAGGGCTCCAGCAAGATCCCAACGTTAGAATAGGCGGAAGAGTTGACCAACAAAAGAACCCAACGACGACACCGGTGGATGAAGGCAATACAAAATGGACAGGCTACGGAGGCGAAACCCAACAAACTGGTCTATTGGCAGTCAATTGCAACTCTCCCACTCCCCAATTAATGCAGCTAACTGTACCACTGAATCAGGAAAAGGGAGCGGCAAGATGTGTGACTGCAGCCTGCGCTCCTGTTTCACCACAGAACTCAACTCACGGGCAGCCATCATCCAGATCATCATTCTTTTCATCATCATCGTGACCCTCTAAGCCAGTGATTCTCAACCTTTTTCACTCCATTCTCCCCTTGAGGAATTTTCAACATCCTCGTGGCCTCCTTCATTTTTCTCCCAGAACAGACAAACAGACAAGTGATGATAAAGACTAAAGAATGATAAAGAAGGACAGATAAATAGGACAAGAGTTAGAATGGCAAACACACACACACATTCACATACATAACGCGCCCATGCACTCACACATAAAGCACACATTCAGTCATGCACAAACATGCACACAGATAAACATTCACACTCAAGCTAGCAAGTTGAAGTGTACTTCCTGTAAGCAAGAACACGCCTCCTTTGACAAGCACTACCCAACTTGGAAGAATGAGAAAAATAGTGAGTCATATCAATTTAGCACTAAAAATGGTAGGATTATATAAGTAAAGAATGAGTATGAACAAAAATGGCACCAATAAATAAGGAAATAATTAATAAAGGAAGTGTACAAATATTTCACCCACGTAAAGCAGCGACCACATGAGTTATGAAACAAAATAAGTAACACCAATTACGGAGTAGAATATGCTTGAGTCAAGCTCAAACACAATATATGGTTCAGAGACAATGCACTCCACTGCTTTCGTGATGGTATCCCATGCCAGACTCATTTGATTTATTAGAGTTAACTGATATGTTATCCACACAGTTACTTCCATCAGATATTTTTACTCCTAGTGATACTTGACTGGGAGCTCTTGACAAGTTTTGTTCTAATATGAAACTTGGGGAACTGTCCTCCTCTACTGATTTCTAAATCACTTTATCTCAAATTTGATGGTTAAACTTTGAGCTCCTGTACTCAATTAAAAAAACCCTGGCTATGAACTTCCACTGAAAATTTAGTTACTCACTCACTGTAGTAAACCTGTGTCAGGTCTTTTCACAAAATCGAATTCATCAAACTCAGAATTCTTATTGTTCTGAATTTAGAATTAATCTTATATAATCATAGTCTAGTGCATTTTATATCAAAGGAATATTTTGTCTCATACATTAATGGAATCACTAAGCACGCATTCGTAGATTACTAATTAATTACTATGGAACGAAACCAGTCAAATACTTTCTTTTATCAGAGCTTAACAATGATGGGACTATATCAGTTAACAAAGAACCATCGACTGGAGTACAACATTAAAGTTAGTGGAGTTTAATAACAATGCCTAAGGTTGTACAAAATATATATTGTTCGATCCTTCGACATAAGCGAGCTCTAAACTACAGCGCTGTAAATATATTCCTTTGTGTATATATATATCCAAAGTGCTCCACCAAATAAAGGACAAACATTCAGTTGTGTTTCAACAAGCTCCTTGCATTCTTAAAGCATCTTCACATAAATAAGTAACTCTAACTATAAGTAGCCATAACTTCTAGGTTTAACGATCTGAGTTGAGTCACTGACATGGGATTACAGTTAAGAGAAACATGAAGATGAAGACACTTATGAACCAAGGGTCACTGACACCACATTTACTTATCTAATGAGTTCAATTATAATTTCAGCTGAGGCAGATGGCTCGGAATGTGACAGTGGTGACGATCAGTGAAGATCCAAACTTCCTCGCTGCTTTTGGGGAGATGTCTCTCAAACAACGTCTCTTTGTGTGGGCTACTAGGCTGCTCATTGTCACCCAGCTTCCTCTCCCAGATTTACGACGTCTTCTCAGCTTACACTGGACTTTTACCATGATGAATACTTTGTTTATGAATTTTGAGGAAGTTAATGGTCTAACAAGGTAATTTCTTCTACACTAGCTACACGGTTCAAATGGGAAATTGCTTGCTTTATGTCATTCAGCGGAATGGTGATGGTGCGGATGAATAAAATTGTGTAAAGCATTATATATATATATATATATATATATATATATATATATATATATATATATATATATATATATATATATATATAATATATATATATATATATATATATATATATATAAATATATATATATATATATATATATATATATATATATATATATATATATATCATGTAGATAAGATAAATCTTGATAAAATCACACAGGAAAAAGGGAAACAATGGAGCACCTCAGCTTTCGTCTTTATTCAAGACATCTTCGGAGGCAATTGAAGGTGCTCCATTATTTCCCTTTTTCCTGTGTGATTTTATCAAGATTTATCTTATCCACGTTTTCATTGAGGATATAGTATATATATATATATATATATATATATATATATATATATATATATATATATATATATATGATGATAACCACCAGGAAAGAAGAAAACACGAAGTTCCCAAGCGCTTTCGTGTAATTCACATCTTCAGGGGTGAGTACAGACTAGATAGAGTAATGCAGAACAAGATGAATATATACAGAGGAGGGTGAGACCAGGTCCACAATGGTCAGGTAATGACCTGACCATTGTGGACCTGGTCTCACCCTCCTCTGTATATATTCATCTTGTTCTGCATTACTCTATCTAGTCTGTACTCACCCCTGAAGATGTGAATTACACGAAAGCGCTTGGGAACTTCGTGTTTTCTTCTTTCCTGGTGGTTATCAGCATATACCTAGATCACGCGCACCTACAGTGATTTACTTGCATATATATATATATATATATATACTAGCAGAATCGCCGCCATCCGTTAGGCAACGGTAGGACGCCACCGTCCGGGAGGCTCCACATTGTCTCACTGTTCAGTCCCCAAAACTTCTTCTTACATCAATAGTTCATTAACGTTATATGTAAATTCCACCATGTTTTTCACTACAACGGTACAGCAAAGTATATTTTTTAGCATTACACTGTTATTATTTTATTGTCTAATCATCACTACATATAACACCACCCATCATCACTACATATAACAACACCATCCATCATCACTACATATAACACCATCCATCATCACTACATATAACACCATCCATCTTCACTACAGATCCGTAAAGTAGTTTTCGAGATTCTCGTGCGGACACACAAACACACAAACAAACAGACTTACTACTTTGTTTTATGTATATATATATATATATATATATATATATATATATATATATATATATATATATATATCTTGATAAAATCACACGGGAGACTGGAAACCTTTGATCTAGATGTATGATAGTTATTTTGTGGGTCCCCTTTTTTCTGACCTGACTTGACTAGTCACGTCACCACCCTTCTCTTAAGCTCCTCTACGTTTGTGTTGGTGTGGGGGTTAGTGGATGTCATCATTTTGACCTGACCTCATGTTTTTAGGTCACCCTGTATATTTAAGCCTCTCTCTGTCCATGTAATCCAGTTGCCTCTGAAGATGTCTTGAATAAAGACGAAAGCTAAGGTACTCCGTTGTTTCCATTCTCCCGTGTGATTTTATCAAGATTTATCTTATCCACGTTTTCATTGTGGATTTACATGAAATATATATATATATATATATATATATATATATATATATATATATATATATATATATATATATATATATATATATATATATGTATATATCTTGATAAAATTACACGGGAAAAGGGAAACAACGGAGCACCTTAGCTTTCGTCTTTATTCAAGACATCTTCAGACATCTGAAGATGTCTTGATTAAAGACGAAAGCTAAGGTGCTCCGTTGTTTCCCTTTTCCCGTGTGATTTTATCAAGATTTATTTTATCCACGTTTTCATTGTGGATCTACATGAAATATATATACAGGTATGTAAATATACATATATATATATATATATATATATATATATATATATATATATATATTATATATATATATAAATATATATATGTATATATGTATGTATATATATATATACATATGCAAGTAAATCACTGTAGGTGCGCGTGATCTAGGTATATGCTGATAACCACAAGGAAAGAAGAAAACACGAAGTTCCCAAGCGCTTGGGAACTTCGTGTTTTCTTCTTTCCTTGTGGTTATCAGCATATATACATATATATATATATATATATATATATATATATATATATATATATATATATATATACATATATATATATATATATATATATATATATATATATATATCTATATATATATATATATAGATAGATAGATAGATAGGTAGATATTTCCACGTAAGATTAATAATTGTAAATATTATCTTTTCAACTGACCACCAGATGCTTGGCTTATGTATGAATTCATTGTTGAATGCATTTGTCGTCAGGGGTATTTCATGGAATTCTGTGTATGTTATATAATCCACGATTCACTTGTACAAAAAAAAATAGTAGTTTTATATAATTAATATTTATCTGATGACCTTAGGTAGCCATCGGAAGATTTCACCTGGCTGGAACTAGTTAAGTATCTCGTGAATAATTTTAATCTGGTTGAAACACTCCTTGACCCATTAATCAGACTTACATACTGAAGTAACAGCTTTGGTTAACAGACCAGAGTCTTTGCTACTTCAAGCTGACAGATGAAGATTACATTTAATATAATTACACTTTGAGAATATATTCAAAGAAACTATTAATTAAATTATGTAACCAGGACTCAAAGTATTACCAGCTTATAACAATTAACACTTTTTGTGACCCATCTGATTTAATAATCTATCTTAATTCCATAATATGGCTCTCCCTCTGTTCACAAAAGTATCACCTAATATTCACCCTTAATGTTGGTGAAGAAATTAATACACCTTTTCACATATCCGTTGAGACATTATTACATAACTATTTGACAAATTTCATAACCGAATGACAGAACACATATCGAATGACAATCTAAAATAACTGTTGGTGGTACGTCATTCTCCAATTGTTACATTCTCAAATTGTACTGTATGTAAACTGTCGGTTTATTGTTCACGTCTGTCAATTTCATAACTTATGTCAATCATTTCCGTTAGCATGAACGAACAGTTATTTTAGATTGTCATTCGATATGTGTTCTGTCATTCGGTTATGAAATTTGTCAAATAGTTATGTAACAATGTCTCAACGGATATGTGAAAAGGTGTACTAAAATATGGAATACACAATTGATGAAGGAAGATTATAGTCACTTAATCCTGGTCTCACATCCACACCCTGTATTTTCCTCGGAGAGAAAGAGCTCCACAATGTCAACAACATTACAGCTTTCACAACTAGAGTATTACCTCAAAACTTCTTTATATAAGTTCAATCGGGGTCAAAGGTTCATTCCCATCCAAAATGAAGCAGCATCTACCTTAAATGAGATGAAACAGTCAGGGTAAGTAAATTTTGAGACTTATTTCCATGACTCCGTTTCACCATTGGGAGGGAATTTTTGTCCCTGATCATTGACAATGCTGACTGTCTCAGGTGGAAGTGTGAGAGGCTGTACATCTTAAACCTCACTTCTCAAGTTTCAGGACTGTTATTTCCCTATTTGATGGGGGTCCAATCCATCTCATTTACTAATGCCGGTAAAACTGATTAATGCTTCATGTTGTATTAAGATGTTCATTTTAATATACTGCAGTATCCATATTACTATGCATGATCTAGTTTTTATTAATAGACATTATTATAATTGAACTTCATATTTTTTCTTAAATTTTGCAGCATATAATAACAAATGATTTTTTAAAACCATTTCAAGATTTTTTTCGCATGTATCCTGCTTCATTTTCACACAAAATGAAGGTTTCTGTGTACAGAGACTACTAAATTGTTTTGAAAATGGAAATTTCGGTTTTTAATTGTGTAATAAAGTTATCCGACTCATTGATCACTTATCTTCCAGAGGCGGTCTTTATGCCCATTTACCTTACAGCCTACAAGGAGCTCAGGTGCTTCGCATTGCCACCTGGACACAAGAGCAAGGTGTTACTTTCATTACGAATTTGCCACTGTTCTCTGAAAAGTTTTCCAAGTGAGTTAACGTTTTAGCCTTTTACTGATTCCTGTGTGTGTATATACTGTATATATACTAGCAGAATCGCCGCCCGTCATCGGCAAGGCAACGGTAGGACGCCACCCTCCGGGAGGCTCCACATTGTCTCACTGTTCAGTCCCCAAAACTTCTTCTTCCATCAATAGTTCATTAACGGTATATGTAAGTTCCACCATGTTTTTCACTACAACGGTACAGCAAATTATATTTTTTTAGCATTAAACTGTTATTATTTTATTGTCTAATCATCACTACATATAACACCACCCATCATCACTACATATAACATCATCCACCATCACTACATATAATACCATCCATCATCACTACATATAACACCATCCATCATCACTACGGATCGATAAAGTAGTTTCCGAGATTCTCGTGCAGACACACAAACAAAAACACACACACAAACAAACAGACATACTTCTTTGCTATATATATATATATATATATATATATATATATATATATATAGATATATATATATATATATATATATATATAACGAATAGGAGAACCAGGGTAAACACAAACATCTTGACTAAGTTGGTTTTCTTTAATCACTAACATTTCGGAAAAATCATTTTCCATCATCAGAGCTTAGAAAACAAAAAGTTTTGATTTTTTTTTAAATACAGGTGATATACAATAAAAACACAACATTATACGAAAATTTACCTTCCGTAAAATTTAAAGAAAGAGCACTCCAATTTAAAACCGACAAAAAATGACGAGAGACCTACAGTAGGTACAAAGCATAAAATCAGGAATAAAAAAGTGTGAAATAAATATATACAGGGGGTATTACCTTAATTTAGACGAGTCTTAGTGCGAAAAACACAACAATTCACAGGAAGCCATATCACAAATGGATGGCTTTACTTTATACTGATGCAAGGCTTCCATAATGAGGAGGTCCGTCTCACAGTTGCTCCTGCCAAAACGGGTGGTCATGTTGGTGGGCGTGGTTACGGATAGCTGAATGTGGTGGTTGTGTGATAAACTGGCCCGTTCTGACGGAACCGCCCAATTGTTCATGGATGCGAGTTATCAAATGTCTTTTAGTTTTACCTATATATGCTGCCCTACAGCTAGCACACGTAAATTGATAAACAACTGAGGATTGCAGGTGTGTGGGTATGGTGTCTTTAATTTTAAAGAATTTTTTAATTGAATTCTGGATTTTGAAGACTAGTCTAAGAGAAATTGGTGGATAGAATTCATTGAAAAGCTTCTCAAGTTTGTTTCTAAGGATGAAACTGAGTGGGCCTGTGTACGGGATAGTGAAATAGATAGAATATTTATTGACGGTGTGGATGAGGCTGTGTGGGACTAAAAATCCTATAAAGGGTTTTGCCAATATAAGTGTCTGTAAATCTCTTAGGGAAACCATTGTTAAAGAGTAGTTCCCTTATGTATTTTAGTTCAATGTCCAAGTGGAAATAGCTTGAGCTCTTTTTGGTAAGAGTACGTACGAGATTACGTTTGTAATTAAGAGGAATAAAAGATGAAAATATTGAACTCAAACCAGTGAAACTTGGTTTTCTGTATAAGGCTGTCTCGAAACTATTATGAAGACGGTGGATATTAGCATCAAGGAATGGAAGAATATTGTCCTTTCCCAATTCACAAGTAAATTTGATGTTGCCATGTTTCGAATCTAAATAATTTATGAACATAGGGACGTGATCAAGTAATCTGAAAATTAAAAAAAGCGTCATCAGCATACCGACGATAGAACAAAGGCTTAAATTGGGCGGAACATTCGGTAAGCCAAAACTTCTCGTGGTGACAGAGGAAAGCGTTGGCCAACGTGGGACCCAAGGGTGAACCCATAGCAACACCATCACATTGTTTATAAGCTTTGTTATTAAATAAAAACAAACAATCTTTTACAGCCAGGTTTAAAAATTCTTTAAATTAAATTGAATCCATCAATTATGTCAATGTTTGAGAACAGTTCATCTGTACATATGTCAATAGTTTCGGCAAGAGGGCTGTTGGTAAATGGAGACTGTATATCAAAGCTAGCCATAACACAGTTGTTGAATGAGATGCTAGTTAGCTCCTTAACAAAACTAAAAGAGTCTTTAAGAGAGTATTGGTTATTGGTTAGTGGTGACAATATGGGAACGACGAATTTAGACAGAGTATAGTTGAAGGTGCCGAGGACAGATAATATAGGGCGTAAGGGACATTCATCCTTGTGTACCTTTGGTAGACCGTACAGGATACCTGGTTTAGACCCGCTAACAAAGAGTTTTAATAAGGAGGAGTCATTAATGATATTCTTGTGTTTAAGTTTACGAAGAAATCTGTTAAGCTTATCCTCATACTTAAGAATTACCCTGAATAAGTCGTCGAGAATGGGGGCAAATTTAGTGCGGTCGTTCAGTATATTCATCATTTTCTGAATGTAGGACGTTTTATTGAGTACAACAACCCCATTGCCCTCGTCTGGTTTAGTGATGATAACATTGTCGATGGATGCTAACTTTTTAAGTGCGAGAAATTCTTCCTTAGAAAGAGCTTGTTTGGTGCTGAACGAGTTGTTTGAATAATAGGACCAAAACGGTAAGTGGCGGAGAGAGTTAAAGAAATGATGCAAACTTTTTGATACTGGATCATATAAACTGAGAGGAGACAATTTCTTAAAAAGTCTCGCAAAACCAAGGAAATGGTTAAAAAGTCTAATTTGCGGGGATTAAAAGCATATGTCAGACCTTTACAAAAAGCTTACTGTTCTACTAGAGAGAGAGACAGATCCTTAGTAGTTGAAAATCACCTTATCAGGGGATAGATTACCGTCGAGAACATAACCTGGTTTTCTAAGTTTGTGGTACTTGACGAGTTCAATTCTAAAAGTCAGTATATAATTTGTAGTATTTACTAAATTCCGTAAATGGTTGTAATCTAAATAAGATATTTGAGACTATAATTCCCGAGATAGTTTATCGTGCTTGTCACGGGTAAGGTTAATATTATGTTTCTTTGTCCTTATTTCACTGCTAAGTAGATGTCTTTGGCAATTTCTGTAGGACTTAGAATGCTGCAGGTTACGGTTACTGAGTTTAAATTTCAAGAAATTGGGGATCAAGTTCTGTGAAGAGCATGAATCCAGAAACAGGAGATCACACTGTAGCTTTCTCAACTTGTAGTCTTGTCGTTCGACTGCTCTGTACAAGGCGAGCACTGGTTGTCCATAACGATGGGATATAACTTCAGCAATGGACTTGTTACGTGGAAAGGCCAGTTAATCACACAACGACCACATTCAGCTATCCGTAACCACGCCCACCAACATGACCACCCGTTTTCGCCGTCTGATTTCTCAGTTCTTGGCAGGAGCACCTGTGAGACGGACCTCCTCATTATGGAAGCCTTGCATCAGTATAAAGTAAAGCCATCCATTTGTGATATGGCTTCCTGTGAATTGTTGTGTTTTTCGCACTAAGACTCGTCTAAATTAAGGTAATACCCCCTGTATATTTTTATTTCACACTTTTTTATTCCTGATTTTATGCTTTGTACGTAGGTCTCTCGTCACTTTTTATCGGTTTTAAATTGGAGTGCTCTTTCTTTAAATTTTATGGAAGGTAAATTTTAGTATAATGTTATGTTTTTATTGTATATCGCCTGTATTTTTTAAAACTTTTTCAAAACTTTTTGTTTTCTAAGCTCTGATGATGGAAAATGATTTTTCCGAAACGTTAGTGATTAAAGAAACCCAACTTAGTCAAGATGTTTGTGTTTACCCTGGTTTTCCTCTTCTTTGTGAAACTACGCTTTCCACGTAACAAGTCCATTGCTGAAGTTATATATATATATATATATATATATATATATATATATATATATATATATATATATATATATATATATATATATATATATATATATATATATATATATATATATATATATACAATTTTTTTTTTTTTTTTTTTTTTTTCTGGTGATCAAAAAATCTGAAGAAATTCTAAAACTTTACTTAAAACATCATAATCAACAAAGTGTTGACATGTTTGCTGAATGGTAGAGGTTGCATAGACTAATGAGAGGCAAAATATTCGCCTAACCACTTTCTAGACACCATCATCATAATGTTTGGCCTTTAAAACATGGGAATAAACAGTTCATGTCCTATGATCAATAATTACTGGGGTATTGAAGAAAATTCAAATTTCAGTAGTGGAGGCCAAAATTAGCATATTTTGAAAAACTCTCAGAATTGTCAGGATGGCATCACTTGGATTAGTCATTAATGCACTTAAAGCTGCAAACAAAACTTTAGAAGGACCATAGTGCACGTTTCCTACTCTACTGCTGGACTCATACATAATCCCTTTGGGTGATGAGGGCCAAATCTATCATTATCATCTCAATGCATGATGTTGATCTTTGCTGTTTTCACAATTGCATATTGCACAAATTCGCTAGAATCTTATTAATATTTAAAAATTTCCTTAGTTTCTACGGGATGAAGGTGAACGTCACAGCACTGCCGTTCCCACCTTACTGGAACGTGGTGGAGGAGACAGATGACGCTGGAACTATAATACCGCGATACTCCGGCACCGATTACCTTATGTTGGAAACCACAGCACAAACCCTAAACTTTACCATCAATGTTCTACCTACATCCAACTGGGAAGAAGTAAGACATGAATTGTAATGCATCAACATACAGTAGTAATAACAAAATTTATTAAAAAAACTATTATGGTAAGCTCTGCTGTTTTCTCTATACCGGGATTCTCGTACAAATCCAGTCCTTGTCCTGGTACCACTCATTTCCTGTTTTATTTAAATGAGGGAATAAATGAACAAATAAGAAATCTTATTATGCGGTTCACAGTTCATAATGTTACACTATACTACTCTCATGAAAACAGACAAACAATTCATTACTTAGGGGGGGGGGGGGGTAAATCATTTGCAAACTAAGAAACAAAGACAGGAACACACTGTAATGCAGGGACTTTTTTAAGGAATTTTTACTAGTGGGCCACTTTAAAAAAAGGGCATACATATCCAAAAAGTCCAGATTCCAAGTACTGTATCTGACCTTTATATTGAAAGATGTTAGATAGCAGATAATTATATAAAAATCAAAGGAATTTAAGAAACACAGTACGGTTGATGCAAAAATGGTAATTTACAGTATATTAAATAAAAGTAGTACCATACAATATTTATTGAAAAAAAAAGGTATTTCAAACATACTGCTATACTGTAGCTCAGCGTTGACACAATTTTTGAAAATATAAGGGCAAATAAATAAATAACATTTTGTGGAATGTAGAAGATAGAAGCATGTGGCAGTTATGTGATATTTCATAATTGAAAATAACTATCTTAAAATAAACCACCAGTGAAGAATTTGACAGCAAATTTTCTTGTTTGATAGGCTTGTCTTGGCGCTCTACAGTATATCTGCGTTCTTTCTTCTTCAGAAATTCTGCCACTGCAAATCGTGGATCACATTCTGTTATGCCACAACCGTTGAGTGCCACAATTAAGCTTGCATTCATTGTGGATTCTTTTATGTTTGATCGTCTGTCATCATGTATAGCGTTGTAATGTGAAACTATCCGCTCTGTTTGCATACTGTGTGGAGACAGAGTTAGTGTTGCTGCAAGGGTCTTTTGCATAGTTCTTGCTGCTGCACAAGTACCAGAATCACTCCCTGGAGGAAGAGGTGTTTCCAAGATGCTAAAATTCTCACTCCATGCTTCAAAGACCTGTTCTGCAAAGTCACCAGTTTCTTCTGGAAACATTTGTGCAGTAATATATGTACCACTGGCGACAACTTCTTCACAGGTATTACTGGTAAGAAGATATTTCATGTGAGTCAGGACTCCTTCTTGATCCAGAGCCAAGCGCTAAGACAGAAAGTTTTCTGCACTCACCACAATTTCATGACGAAGAGCTTGTTTATCACGCCGGCCAGTTGAAACATACATGTTTGTAGTCGTCCTCTTGGGACAGTGATCACCTTCACCACCAGAAAATCTTTTTGTGCTTCTAGCTTGACCTAGTTTGTTTCTCTTTTACCTGGGAAGGGCCTGTCTCCCATCAAAGTGAGCTTGCGTATAGCAGCATCTCGACAAGTAAAGATATCAGGCAAGATGAGATCATTCCTTTGCATTTTCTGTTGCATAACTTGAAATTTTTCAATGATGTCACCCATAACAGCTGTCAGCTGACTGTAATTGCTCACTTCCCCAAACAGAAAATATATCTTCATGGTTTAGCTTTCTCTGTACGGTTTCCTATCTCAGCAAAGAATTTCCAAACCTGTTTGCACGATTCAAGACTGAACATAACTGCATCAATGAGCTGACAAAAATGTTGTGCAAACCGTACTTCATGATGACGCAGAAAGCTTTTAGCAGATGGAAAAAATCCACAAGTTTCTTGAGTCGATTTTTGGATGTCCTGAAGTATGTTGCAACACTGAATAAATTTGCTTTCCAAACTTTCAGCTCAGGGACATTTGAAATTACTTGCTCTATTGCCAAATCTGATCGGTGTGCACAGCATCAGAAAGTAAGTAACTTTCTCTGAAAGTGTTCTGACAATAGACGCCAAAGGCCACCACGCTTTCCAGTGTTGGCACTCTCTCCATCAGTAGTTACTGCAGCTAGTTTTGTTGTGTCAATATATAACTTTTCAAACATACGAAGAAGACATTCAAGTAAACCAGTAGCTCCACAGGCATTTGGCGCATACACACCAAGAAATAATGTCTTCAACTCCAAATCCTGTGTAAGAATTCTACAACAGACAAATTTGTTGTCTTCCATTGTTTTGGACACACTTCCATCAATTTGTACACTATACATTATTGTATCATTTAATTTCTGACTAGTTTTGCTTTATTCAATGGTTGAAATGCAGTCAAGCATCTCCCCATACTGAAAAGGTGGAACAATAGCATCCATCCCATGATCTCGAATAACAGAAATTAAATTATTGGCTTTCAGGTTAGTGAGAGATCTTGCAGGCCTTGAAAAAGTTGTAGGTGTCTCCAGCATACTGTCCGAGTGTGCATCAAATGCCAGTCGAATTAAAAATTTTGTAACCTGTGGTGATTGTTTGTTTAAGAAATTATTCCATGGATGTTTTGTAGAGCCTTTATTCCAAGATTCTTCGAGCTTCATATGCTCTTCAACCGATCTATAAGCTTCTGAGTTCAAGAGATCAACAACCATTCTCAATCGACTTTTTGAATCCACCCCGATGCCAGAAGCAATTGGAACTCGGCCACATCTAGCATGTCGTGTTGCAACGTACTCATAGTCACTACATATAAAGGATTTATTTCTATTATTTCCTTTAAACTACCAATTTTTCTAACAAGCCAATCTACATCAAGCATCATACCGTAATACCATTCATAACAACTATCAGGAGCAGTAGCACTACTAGCAGAGTGTGTATCTGACATTAGTCTGGTAGAGACAGTATCATGTAATGTAGTTATGGTAGAGGCAGTAGCAGGCACAGTAGTACTGGTAGAGGTAGTAGCAGGCATAGTAGCAATGGTAGAGGCAGTAGCAGACATAGTAGTACTGGTAGAGGCAGTAGCAGGCATAGTAGTACTGGTAGAGGCAGTAGCAGGCATAGTAGTACTAGTAGAGACAGTAGCAGGCATAGTAGTACTGATAGAGGCAGTAGCAAGCATAGTAGTACTGGTAGAGGCAGTAGCAGGCATAGTAGTGCTGGTAGAGGCAGTAGCAGGCATAGTAGTACTGGTAGAGGCAGTAGCAGGCATAGTAGTACTGGCAAAGACAGTAGCAGGCATAGTAGTACTGGTAGAGGCAGTAGCAGACATAGTAGTACTGGTAGAGGCAGTAGCAGGCATAGTAGTACTGGTAGAGACAGTAGCAGGCATAGTAGTACTGGTAGAGGCAGTAGCAGGCATAGTAGTACTGGTAGAGGCAGTAGCAGACATAGTAGTACTGGTAGAGGAAGTAGCAGGCATAGTAGTACTGGTAGAGACAGTAGCAGGCATGGTCCATTTCGTAATCGAGTAGTTTTTCTTAGCATTTTCAGCCAACTCGTTACTTTGGCGTTTGCGTTTTCTTTCCCTACTCGGCATTTTGGTTCTAAAATGACAAAAAAAAAGTATATTACACAATTAAAAATAAGTGAAAAAGTTAATGGCAAAGGTATAGGACACTTTCGCATTGCTGTATCTCATAATTTCCGGTCCAAAAATTCTGAATACACTTATACATGGATAAAACCTATGAAAATGCTGTGGGACAACATTTTTATTACTTTTATTTATTTATTGTTTTTTACTTAGCTATTCTTATTTTTTTAGTATTAAACTAACCAAAAACTTGTTCATATGCAGCTTCAGCCACCATTGGATTTTCACTAATTTGAGGTCTTCTTTATTTATATCTCACCATTTTAAGACAATTTTTCTGGAGATTAGTTAACGTTATTAATTTGAAGGAAATACAAATGCCGCTTTAAATTTGCAACCATGAAAATTAATTCACACCAATAAACTACTAATCACTAAATAAACTACTAATCACTACCTTATCTTCGGTATCCGCAGGTATTCATCATCTATATAAGCAGTAACAGTAAAGTGAAAATTAACACTAAACATCGCAAAAAGCAAAAACGTTACCTCCAGATCGTTAGTCTTAACGCGCATAAGCAATCCCTCTAACCGCCAGTCCGCCACAATCAGTTACTCAGCTGATCGCTCCCATTTTCTTCTCAATTGTATGGGAGACCTTGCTAGAATCAATATTTTTACTGCAAAGCTTAAAATTGACCAGTGTGCCAATAGAATGTGACTAGTGGGCCAAATGCAAGGGCAAGTGGGCCATTTGGCCCACTAGTACAGCATATATGTCAAAAAGTCCCTGCGTAAATGATTTAAAAATGTAAGTTATCATCTTTTCCACTGACAAGAAAAGAAAAGAAAAAATATAGATATGCAAACAATACCTTACTAGTCCGGAATCGAACCCAGGACCTCTGTGTGTGAACAGAGATAGCTACCACCGGCCACAAGGACAATAAAAGCAATCATTCGTCTTATTTTTAAGCAACGTGAACCTCCATCAAGGATTGCCCGTTGGCACATCAAGAATTGCCCGTGCCAACTATGTGCACGTAGTAGCATTTTACCGGGGATTACCAGATGGTGTAACCATGTCTATTACTAACTGGGAACAGCTCTGTGCCTCCCTGAAAACTGACGCCCGTATTATTAAACATCTTCCCTCTCTGACAAAGAGTCTTCTTTTTTTTTTTTTTTTTATTTATTGGGCACCCCCCTACATCCTTGTGTAAGGTGAAGCGCAGAAGCGTTTACAGCGCCCAACAGGGAAGCATGCTAAGTAAGCATGCTAAGTTCATGCTTGCCTTTATGTCTCACGAGTTAAGGGCATAGAAGCCTTTAGAGTCAAGGGCGTAGAAGCCTGAAGAGTCAAGAGCGTAGAAGCCTGAAGAGTCAGTGGTTTTTTATGTCATGAAGTTATTGGAAGCTCCAACAACTTTCCCTGAATACGAATTCGCAACTTTCGATTGACACCAGGTACCTACTTTACTGCTATGTGAACAGGGACTAATGGGGGCTAGGAAGTAAGTCCAAACAACTTCCACCGGCTCGGGAATCGAACACCATGTCATCTCACTTGTGAGGCAAGAACGGTACCGCATCTACCACCGATCCCCGCAAACAGTCATCATGAAGGGATCGTTCTTTCAAGCGGTATTTTTAATTACTCAAACCTCTTTCCCCTCATGTGGGACCAAGTAGGTTAGGTCTGGTAATACTGTCCACTTCGCTGATGCATTATGGGTCGTCTTTTCGCTGATGCATTATGGGTCGTCTTTTCGCTGATGCATTATGGGTAGTCTTACTCGTGTGTGTTTGTTTACTTTCGTTGGCGCTAAAATTAAGAGTACTGCGCTCGCATTATGGACATTTTTTCCTCCCAATAATTAAGGGCAAATCCTATATCGCAGAGAGAACGTGATTTATTAGTCCATTTGATTGGGGAAGAAAAGATTTTACAAAATAAAAATACTTGCGGATAGCCTGTTAGTTCCAAACACAGAGGAAATATAAATTTCCTAAGGATTCCAATGTCATTTTCAGATTTTAACTAATGTACAGTAATTCAAAACATAAAAGAAAATAACTTTTAAATGCTGATATGCCCTAATTATATTGTCATGGGTAAAAGTTGTGGTTTTCAGGGAAAACAAATTTATAAACGTCGCAATTTCATAGTGAGACGGTCGTATTTATGGCAAATGTTCTAAAAAGTGTTCCTTATAAGTTAAAGTTGAGTTAACCTAACCTAACCTTAACCAAACCTAGCATAACTTATCACATGCCGTGGGCGAACTTACTATTACTGAGACGGGGGAAGCTGCTGTGAAGTCCTCTACACAGAGTTTTTCAAACTTTTTTTACTGCGACCCACAGCCAGAACAACAATTTGAATTGCGACCCATCAAACCTAAGTGTAATGATATGAAATGAGTAAATCAAAGACAAACACTGTTGACAATTTTCCTTTATTTAGCATCGACAAAATTCATGTAAATTTCTCATGATCCATTTATATTTAAATTTTATGTATCCAATTGTATGAAAATAAAAATATTCTGATTTATTTTCGCGACCCACTTTAATTTGCGACCCAATTTATTTATTTCGCGACCCACTGAAGGGTCGGGACCCATAGTTTGAAAACCCCTGCTCTACAGTATATTAGCCAAAATACTGTATCATATTTTCTTAAGTCACTTTTACTTTTATCCTCTTCGCCACTGATCGGCTTGTTAGCCGCCCGGGCGATCGGTCACGTCTCTGTCACGCACTGTTGGCAAATACTGGGCATGCACCGGCTCCTGAATGTACCTGAACCCGCTCCAGTGTTGGTCAAGTTTTCTCTTGAAAGAGCTCACACTCGGTGCCGTCACAACACTCTCTGGTAGATTGTTCCAAGAGTTTACAACCCTCACTCCGAAAAAGTTTGCCCTCACGGTTTTCTGGACTTGCGGCTTCTTCAATCTTGAGCTATGACCCCTTGTGGGGCGAGCGTCCGCCAGCTCCAAGTAAGGACACTCAACTGAGTAGTGCCCCCTGAGATGCTTATAAACCTCAACTAGGTCCCCCCTTGCCCGTCTGTAGTATAAGCTAGGCAAGTTCAGGCGCTCCAATCTCTCAGGGTAGCTGAGTTGCCGAAGTGCAGGCACCAGTTTGGTGGCCCTCCTTTGAACATTTTCAACCAACTGACAGTCCCTAGCATATCTCGGGGACCAGATGGGGTGACAGTACTCCAGATGGGGAAGCACTTCACTCCTGAAGATCGTCACGAGGGACGGACCGTCTAGATATCTGAACGACCTTCTTATAAGACCCAATAATTTATTTGCCTGATTTACCTTCTTCTCACAATGGCCCGAGAACTTCAGCTCATTGTCAACATACACACCTAGGTCCTTCTCACACACAGTCTCAACTAGTCCATTTTCTTCATCCCGTTGGGACATATGGTACGCCTCCTTACCGTTGGTACGCCCCAGGTGCATCCTCTTACACTTCGTGACATTGAATCTCAGCAGCCATTCCTTCGACCATTCCTGGAGCCCACAGAGGTCCTTCTGCAGCTCTTCACAGTCCGCTTGGTTCTTAATTTCCCGAAATAACTTGGCGTCATCGGCAAACATTTGTATGGAGGAGTGTACAACGTCAGTCATATCATTTATGAAACAAACAAACAACAGCGGGCCCAATACACTACCCTGCGGTACCCCACTTGTTACAGGTACAGATGACGATTTCGTGCCATTAATCACCACACATTGCTTGCGGTCATGTAGAAAGTCTTCTATCCACGCTAGGACATTTCCCCGAATTCCGTACCCTTCCAGTTTGATTTTCAGCCTTTCGTGGGGTACACTGTCGAAAGCCTTGGCAAAATCTAGGTAAATATTGTCGATATTACCACCCCGTTCTAGAATATGGGTCCAAATATCCAATACCTTGAGCAATTGTGTCAAGCAAGAGCGCCCCGGCATAAAACCGTGTTGGCAATCTTTTACAAGGTTGTTTCGTAGTAGATGTTCCATCGCTGCATCTCTGATAATACTCTCAAGTACTTTACATATTATGCTGGTCAGGCTCACCGGTCTATAGTTGTTCGTGGAGTGACTATCGCCCTTCTTGAAGATAGGACTCACATAAGCCACTTTCCATTCACTGGGGATCATTTCTTCATCCAGGCATTTACAAAACAGAATCTTCAGGGGCTCTGCAAGCTCGTTGCACAGCTCCCTTAGCACTCTAGGATGCACCATGTCAGGTCCAGGACTCTTATGGACCTTTAGCCTGGACAGTATATTTCTAATACCCTCTTCTGTGAACACAATGTGGGTCAGTGTTGTGTCGAACCGTCTGTCCTCAAACGCAGGAAGGTTAGTTGCATCCTCTCTTGTGAACACTGAGGAAAAGAAGCTGTTCAATGCCTCAGCTTTATCCTGGTCAGAATCTGCGTAACTACCATCTTCAAGCCTCAGGTCTGATACTCCTACTCGCGTTTTCAATTTCGACTTTGCATAGCGGTAAAACGCCTTTGGGTTTGACTTGACCTCGCGTGCAACCAGCCTTTGGAACTCCTTTTCAGCCCTCCTACACTCTATCTTTGCTTGGTTTCTGGCTCTTGCATACATCCTCCTGTCTTGCTCATCGTTTGACCCAACCCACGTCTTGAATTTCTGGGTTTTCTTAATTTTGTCGACCGCCGCATGGTTCATGTGTAGGGATCCCCTCGTATTCCTAGAAGCACTGGGTTTGGTCTTGGGTATATATTTATCGATCAAATGGGTCATTTTACTAGTTATGATATTCAGCGTAGTGTCTGCGTTCTTGTACCTTAATAAGTCAGGCCAGTTGATACCCCTCATCTCTTCCCTCATCCCATTGTAATTTCCCTTGTAATATTTGCACCTTGGCCTGGCCTTATCTTGAACTAGGTAACAGTTAAATCTGAATGACAACACTATATGGTGACTGGTGCCAACTGGGGCAATTCCAGTTTGGCCACCATACCCTCCTCGTTTGTTATGATGAGGTCAAGTGGCTTGGGTGTTTGCTCCCCTCTGTAATGTGTCGGGTCTCTCACATGCTGGAACAGAAAATTATCTCTCAGAGTTTCTACAAAAAGAGTAGCAGGATTATTCAAGTCATTCGGGGTGGACTCGTTTCTCCAGTCGATGTCGCCATAGTTAAAATCCCCCATGATAAGGAGGTGGCTGGGGTTGAGCATCGCAGCATTGTTTATTAAGGTTCTTAAGTTCCTTTGATTTAGTGGGCCACAGTTCGGGGATCTGTAGATACACCCGACGATAAGTAAGTCCCCTCCATTTAATTTAATTTTACACCACTTGGACTCTTCAAAAACATCCTCTCCCTGTACCCTCGCCTGGCTGGCTCTAAGGTCTTGCCTAGCATAGATAACCACACCCCTCCTGCAGGATTCTTGAGTTAGGTTCGTAAATGAGTCATATCCAGCAATACTGAACTCACATTCCTCTGGGTCGATTCTCCTGTTCTTGTACAACAGTTCTACAACTCCTACAATATCTGGTTGGTGTACTCTTAGTAGTGTTTCAAACTCCTCTCTCTTATCAAGGAACGTGTCAGTATTAGTGTACATGACATTCAAGCCAGAATTTGTTCTCGGTAACGTCTCTGCTCTTAGTAATAAACCCGCTCCACCCACATTCTCAGAAGCTGCAGCATTTGCTAAGTACACTGTATTTTGCAGGGTGTGGTTAAAAATGTCATTGTTTACACGGCGCTCGTTCCCTCCTGTCCGGTAGGCTGAGCTGGTGCCGCTTCCCGGGTGGGGGGTTGAGTGGGTGGAGGGTGCACTGCTGCCCCCTGGCCCTGTGTCGGCACACTTGTTTCCACTACCCTCCCCCTGAGTATAACCCACGTGCACCTGTCCCCGTTCCTCCTCGACTCCGCCCTCTTCATTAAATAATCAAACTCCTTCTCCCAGTGAACTTATTTTATCATGCACCTAATTCAGCCAAATGGAAGTTTACCAAAATGAAATACTGTAATTGGTAATGAAAAATTAGAGCCTGCAGTATTTCACATATTATAATTATCATGATCCACTGTATCAAAGGTATTTTTGTATGTAATGTTACCATCCTTGTAACAATGCCCTCCCAGTGAAATTTGCCTCTACCCATAAAAATTTGCATCAAGTAACTTAAATGTACTTACTTTATTAATATATACCGCATAAAGTTTGGTGACGATTTTCTCCCAGTGAAATTTGCCTCTATCCATTTTAATATTTCTATGCAAGAAAGTCGCCAGTTTATATTTTCCAGACAAAAGATCACTTATAAAACTGCTGAAAAGTTTAATAAATTACCATAAACGTGCTTACCTGATTAGTACCAACGTTAGTCAGATGAGATGACTTCAGCCAGGGTAGGTAGATACCTACCTTGACTTCAGCAGCTTGCATTTGGCAATGAGCGGATGCACAGCTTTTGCAAATGTCACAATATCGGCCGTAAAACCAATAATGTAAAAAAATTGATCTATAAAATTACCAATACGTGTTTTTTTGTACATTAATCGTATTGACTATAAATATTCAATAAAACTAACAAAATAATTATGAGGAGTGTGACGAAAAGCAGCTATTAGCTACCACTTCAAATTTCAGTCATATTAGTTCGTTTTCCCGCCACCACTCTCATTCGTGCGCTGCAGTAAAAGGTGTTGTTTAACAATATGGACGTGAGAAGGTTTCAGATTCAGATTTGCCCCCGAGGGGGCTAGTTTATTGGGCACCCCCTTACATCCTGTGCAAGGTGAAGCGCAGAAGCGTTTACAGCGCCCAACAGGGAAGTATGAAAAGTTCATACTTGCCTTTATGACTCGTACATTAAGGGCGTAAAAGCCTGAAGGGTCATAGGTTCTGTCAAGTTACATAAAGTGAGAGAATGATGAGTGTGTGGGGAGAAAGTTCCCGGTACATTTTATCTGTTTATGGCAAAGAGTGGCAGGTTCCTAATAATGTCAAATGCCAGGCCTGTGACTAGGAGGAGGGATATCTGGTCTGGGAGGGAAGAGGTGTTGGTAACGGCTGGGGACCTGTAGGAGGAGGTCTTAGGGCAAGTGAGGATGTAGTGAGAGAGGGTGTGAGAGTCGGGTTGGCCACAAAGTTTACAAACAGTGGGGTGAGGCTCAGGGTTGCCAATGTACTCCCATAGGTACCTGTACCCTAGGCGCAGTCTCATGTATATAAGCTGTTGAGATCGAGTCAGGGATTGATATTCTTTGTAGAAGCGGTTGTCGTCACCGGTTACAGCGTCATAGTGGCATAGTGTGACGCTACCCCGTTGTTTCAGGTGTGTCCAATTTTCGTTGAATGCCTCTCGTTGTGTGGCGTGTATGCGAGATTTGAGCTGATTCAGGGAGAGGGCGAGAGCGGCTTCAGTATCTTCTTCTTGTGTAGCTTCTTTGGCAAGCCGATCCACAGTGTCACAGGCAGTTATTCCTATATGTGACGGGATCCAAAGAAACTTGACACGGATGTCATCAGTTTGTTCTAGCCCGGCAACGGCGGCTAGGGTGTGTTGGGCGGCAGGGGAGGAAGGGGAGGGTAATTTGAGCCTAGCTAGCGCAGAAGTGCTGTCACTGATTATAAGGAGGTTCCGGCGTTCAGTGCGAGCATAGGTCGCCCCCTCATGAATGCCCGCGAGGATGGCTATGCTTTCAGCATCAGTGGAGGAGGCCCAGTCGTGGACCCTGATTTTCCTGCAGGCCTGGCGCTCAGGAATCCACACAGCTGCTCCAGCGCTGCCCAGCGTGGTAACAGACCCATCACAGTAGACGAGGACAGGAGGGTGGGAAGTCTTTAGAGAGGAAGCGACATCATTAATCTGCTCAAGGCAGTTAAGTTTGAGCATATACCTCAGTTGGGTGGATTTACGACCAGGGAAGGTGTGGACGACAACATCAACACACGGGGAGAGAGGTCGAGGGGGTGTAGAGGTGATAACGCAGGATGTCAGCAGCAGTGTGGGCGGGCCAGAGTTGAGAGGGAGGGGGGAAAGTAATGGGGACAGGCCGGCGCAGGAGGGTGTTAAGATGTGAGTTCAATGAGCGCGACAGGGGAGTCGGTTGCTCACTGCGAAGAAGTTTAACACCAAGGATGGCATTGAGAGCAGAAATTAGATCGCAGAAGGGGAGTAGGATCAGTTCACGCTGCATGACTTCTATTCTGGTGGTCATAGAGCAGCCGAGGATGAGTCTCATCGCTCTGTTTTGGATTTTCTAGATGCTTTGTTTCTCGCGCTGGGAGGCAACTACAAGGACAGGAGAGGCATAATCTATGACAGCTCTGACGATAGCAATGTACATGAGACGTAGGACCCTGACAGAGGCTCCTTTGAGGCCGTGAGTGAGGGACTGGAGGGGCCTCGTTCGTTGGCGGCACTGGGAGATGACGTGGGCGGCGACAGCGGAGGTCGTGGCTCTGGTAGTGGCTCGCACAGGTAGACCAAGGTACCTGTAGGTGCGTACTTGATCGATGTCTTGTCCTTGCAGAATCAGTGGTGTCTGATGCCGGAAGCGTGAGATGAACTTGGTTTTAGTGTGTGAGATGACTAGCCCGAGTGTTTGACAGGTCCGGGCGAACGTGGAGAGTATAGGTTGTTCATGTTGCACTGTAGTAATTTGGAGGAGGATATCATCAGCGTAGCTTATGATGTGACCGTCTAGGGCTCGCTCAGCAAAGATGACGTTGAGACGGCAGATGGAGTTCATGAGAACATTGATGAGTGTAGGGCTGAGTCCACCTCCCTGAGGCTTGCCAAGATCAAGGTCCCTGATCTTAGAGTAGTGGCCCTGAAAACGGACACGGGCCTGTCGATGGGAGAGGTAGTCAGCAATCCACGTGAGGAGTTTGCCCTTCACATCCATGTGAGTGAGGCCCTCAAGGATCACTTCACTGTTGGCTTTATCAAAAGCACCCTTGAAGTCGACGAAGAGGGAGGTTTTGGCGGAGGTGTTTGCCATGTAGTGAGCGATGCAGTGAGCAGTACTCTTTCCGGGGCGAAAACCATAGAGATCAGGGTGCAGGTGGGCTTCAATTTTCCAGTGGAGGCGGTGGCGTATCATGCGCTCCATCATCTTTGAGAAGCAGGAGATGAGGGATATTGGACGATATTCATCTTGTCTGCCTGGTTTAGGGACTGGGATGGTGGTGGCAGTCTTCCATGAGTGAGGCAGCTGACCAGCATCAAAAGAGAGGTTAAATAGACAGAGGAGGGGGTTACCAGGGGTGGCAATAAGGGCATTTAACACATCATATGTGACGCCGTCATCGCCTGGGGCGGTGGACCGACCACGCTTAACAGCATTTAGTAGTTCACACTGTGTGAAAGGCACGTCAGTGTCTGCAAATAGGTCTTGGTACTCGAAGATGCGCTGCTGGCGTTGTGGTTGCAGTGCGAGGGTGAGGTCTCGTACAGCGGGTGGTAGCGCATCAATGGAGGCGGCCTCCTGCCACATCTGGGAGAGCACCTCAGCTCGGGCAGCTGGTCTGGGGTGGAGCGCGGGTCTGGCGTTGGTGCCCCGGGCACGGTTAATGGTGCGCCATATATCACCTATAGATGTAGACTGGTCAATAGAAGAAGCAAAGTCAAACCACTGCTTCTCTCGTGCGAGAGTGATGGCAGATTGGAGCTCTTTATTTGTACGCATCAGGAAGCGTAGAGAGTCAGGGGAGCTGGGAGATTTCTTCCACTGGTCGACTGCTATTCGGTGCCATATTCGTATAGACTTAACATGAGGGTCACGGTTAACGTTTCACTGACTCCTGGGCTGGCGGTTAGGGCGGCGGTGTTTTGGGACAGGGCGGAGGAGGTCAGTGCATTGTTTGGACAGATCAAGGTAGAGCTGGTCTGCGGTGGTGACAGTGTAACCCTGAAACCATTCAGCAATGGAAGTGATGAAGGCAGGTATGTTGGCAGGGGGTAGCCTGAGCCTAGGGCCCTTGGGTGGAACGGGTATTCTCACATACTGGAAGGTAGTGTGGATTGGGAAATGGTCACTGTGGGGGGAGTGGAGGATGCGGGTGGAGTGTGGGCGGTGAGGGTCAGAGTAGAGAGCTATGTAGTCAAGTTTCCCTCCCCCGATGTGGGTGGGTGATGGAGGGCAGAGAAGACGTACAGGGTCATCGGTGGTTTGTAGGTAGGAGAGCCAGGAGTTACCCCGGGAGTTTGAGTGGGGCCCCTGGGAGCCGAGACTAGGGTGACGGGCATTGAGGTCCCCCACAAGGAGGGTGGGAGTAGAGGTGATATGGTGTGGTAGGACAGGTACAGTAGGGGTGGAGGGAGGCACATAGACATTGACAATATTGAGGGACATACCTTTTAGTGTGATTGTGATGGCATGTGCGTCGGTGGTGTCGTCATCAAGGGGGGCGTCGAGAGGTTGGTAGGGGACATCCTTCTTGACGTAGATCCATAGTCCACGTGCATGGCTTCGTGGTAGTCCGTCGATGCGGAGAACAGAAGTGGATGGGCTCTCAACACATGTGTAGCCACTGAGCACATAGGTACCAGCAGCACACCGCGTTTCTTGGAGGCACAGCACGTCGACGTCTTCAGTGTAGACGTAGGTTTTGAGGGCACCAAACTTGCTTTGCAAGCCGTTTATGTTCCAGGTGAGCACCTGCAGTCCTGTAGCGTTGCTATCCATTGTGGTGTATTAGACTGATTACCCCTGACGTAGACGGATGGGCCCTAGGTGCCGGCATGTCGGTGGAGTATGGGTAGCCGGGGGTGGGGTCCTCAGGTCCAACAGGTAGCCCTGGTGGAGACAGCACAGACACAGGAGCAGGCGAGGCTTGAGGTGGGTAGACAGGTTGAGGCACCACGTGACGTAAAGATGAGGCAGGGCTTGGCTCGGGGGCCCCAGTACACACAACCTGTGAGCGGGGGGGGGGGGGGGGAGGGGGGGCTCACAGGGGGACTACCAGCTTGTGTCAAACCAAAAGAGGGGAGTGACTGGGTGGCAGCAAAGGGCAGGAGTTGGCGGTGTAGGTCGGAGATGACGGTAGAGAGTGTAACCAAGAGTTTCTCAACATGACTGGTAAATTCTTGGAAGAGGGACATGATCTGTGTCATGTCACTGGAGACGGGTTGTGGGGGGGCACTGGTGGCGGCACAAGGCTTGACAGCGTCAGGGTAGAGACGGGGTTGTGGGGGTGCACTGGTGGCGGCACAAGGCTTGACAGCGTCAGGGTAGAGACGGGGTTGTGGGGGGGCACTGGTGGCGGCACAAGGCTTGACTGCATCAGAGTAGTGACGGGGTTTTGGGGGGGAACTGGTGGGAACACGTCAGAGTAGAGACAGGGAGGAGGGTCAGTAGTGGTTGAGTTAGGGAATGGTAGGTGCTGTTGTGGTGCAGCCTGGTGAAGCCAGGCAGGGGCAGGTGACCCAGTAGACTGAGGGGGGCGTTGTGGTAGACGCAGTCCTTGGGGAGGCCTCTCCCCTGGGACAGAAGGGCGACTGGGGCACTGCCGTGAGTCCGCATTGTGCCGGCCGCCACAATTACAGCACCTGGGCTCAACTACATAGCCCACACCACCCCTATTAAGGTGGTCTTTGATTTTCTGGGCACAGGCGACGGAGTTGTGGTTACGTGAGCAGAAGCGACATCTAGGACGATCACGTCGGCAGCAGGCAGTGAAGGTGTGACCCCAATGAGAGCAGATAACACAAAATGCAGGCCCAGGATGATAGGGCTCTGCATAAAGTGGTGGAAGGATTGGATGGGCTTCCACAGTGGTTGGACATACCCTTCCCTTCCACTTGACAATAACAGCAGCTTGTGGAGTGTGTCCCCGGTAATGTCGACGTATACTGAGTATATTACAATTAAAGTCACGTGCATCTTCTATGTCAGCGTATAGGGGGAATCGTTTCACTAGGATGTGGCAACATTCATCAGCGTCTGCTGGGGGGGGGGGGGGCCACTAGGACAACCCCGTCAAAGCCAACAGTACTAAGGGTTTTATAGACTTCAGAACTCTGACACTTGATAAAGTTCCGGTTCTTACCCTGTCGGAATTGAATGTTGGGACCATGCTGTCTGCAGTACTTCATCATCCAATTAAACCGATCCTCAACAGATTTTAATGAGTCCTTGGGAAAGTGGAGATTCAGCTTACTTGTTTGTTTGGCAGAGGGCAGGGTGATAGGGTCCATGGCATTGCTGTTTCCACTGTGGCTAGTGTTTCCCATAGAAACATTACCGTCACTGTCATAATCACTGGGGTCTGACTCTTGAAGGGTGTTGGATTCAGTCAACACCTGCTGTGTTTTATTCCCAGTTGAATTCTTTCTGCTTCCTTCTGTGTGTGTCGTCCTTTTCTTCCTACCACTCATGATCTCATCACTGTCACTTCCTTCACTTTTCTTCGCCTCCTCTTCTTTTCTTTCTTACTAATCACTTCTTGAAAATTGTCTATCACTGCTATTGTTGTTGGCCGCGGATTGTCTGCTTCTGATTCACTACTTGAAAGCCTCAGGTCGTCTTCTAAGTTGTTCAATAGGGCAATCTTTTCTACTTTAGCCAAAGCCTTCATAGGTTTCTGCCCACCACTCTCCCCAGGCATTGTGCAATGCTTGTGTTCGGTCACAGGCGAGATGGAGAGGCAACGACGTCACTACCACGTCATTCGCACTGCACATGCGCAGATACGAAAATAACCGACCAGATGGTCCAGGCAGGAAGTCCAGATATTTTATCTAAAATATTGTCTAAGTCCAACAACTATAAATTTCACAAGCGACACTGTGCTTACAACTGGGCTCCACTTTAGTTCTCTAAACAGACTGAAGGTAGTCGTCTCACTGGACGTGAGAAGGTGAGGGGCGAAAATATGTGGTTGAAGGAAGAGATTACGATGGAATCTTGTACTTCATCACAGTCGGAATCGCGAAGGTGGGTGGTTCTGCCACGGGGTGGATTGCTGGGGACATATTGTCTATGTCGGAGATGTTGTTTTCCTTCCGAGGCCTCTTGTGGCATTTTCCTTCCATTGATTACGTCTCTCTCGCTCGTCTTTATATCAATAAATTGACAATGAAGGCTCATTACACCTACCTACTTCCTTGTTGCCCTAGGACCAGTGCCGTAGCCAATCACCCCCCATCCCAACTGGGGTCGTAGGTTGGTGGCTCTGGTTTTGCAACAGGACCCCCCAAAAGGGGGAGCCTACTCTACCCTATCAGCTAAACTCACCGGCCCATCTCACACCCCTCTGGGGCCCCTTTGTGGCCTGTCCAAACGACAGTTCCCGCAGGGTTCGTTAATACTGGGAGAGCAAGATGCCACGGGTTCGATTCTCGGGCCGGTGGAAGTTGTTTGGACACACTTCCTAGCCCCCATTAGTCCCTGTTCACTTAGCAGTAAAGTAGGTACCTGTTGTAAGTCGAAAGTTGCGAATTCGTATTCAGGGATAAGTTGTTGGAGCTTCCAATAACTTGATGACACAAACCATTGACTCTTCAGGCTTCTATGCCCTTGACTCTTCAGACTTCTATGCCCTTAACTCATGAGACATAAAGGCAAGCATGAAATTAGCATGCTTCCCTGTTGGGCACTGTAAACGCTTCTGCGCTTCACCTTACACAAGGATGTAGGGGAGTGCCCAAAAAAAAAAAAAAAAAAAAATACTGGGAGAATCGGTGAAGGCACTAAGAAATGTGATCATAAAACACAGAGAAACAAGAAAGTCAATTCAATAGACACGAGATATCCACGTCAAAGTGATAGTGGCGTGTGTGGCAACAGTAAGTCTGGCCAGGCGCCGACGTGAGCAAGAGGAAGCACGTGGGGTCGGGAGTAAATGCGACATGCGTCTTCTCACCTCACTACTCAGCTGACGTCTCCGAGGAAAAAGAAGAGGACTTAGAGAGTAGGACTTAGACAGTCTCCCTACCACGCCAAGTTCGGTCAGCCAATCAGAGCACCGCAGTAAACGTACCTGTATTACGCTGATTGGCCAATCCAGGACGTGGACGCACGCGGAGTAGTCTAAATTTTAGGGAGCCCACATATATGATTTTCAGAGTCTTGATTGTTTCTCGTGCAATCTGAGACTGGTAATGGCACAGTCGCGATGTTGGGTAAGATTAATCACTAGGATTGAGTGCCCAATCACAACGAAGTTGCAGATTGCTCAACCACGCAGCAGAGAAAAAAAGCAAGTCTTCTGGAGAGAGGTCCAATCATGGCGAAGGCTCCATAGTCTCATGAGTCATGAGAAAGGCTTATATACAAACGGCGACCTACATAACATCAGGTAAGGTCAGGTCAATAACAGCGGATCCACTAATCCACACACAACTTCCACCGCACACGAAGGAAGAGCTTATAAAAAATGTGCGACCTAACAAATGAGGTCAAGTCAGGTCAAAAACTTGAAACCCACTAATCATCTACCCCACATCTACCACAAATGCTTCTAAAGCCTTTTTAACCTTGGGCCACTGACAAATAAATTTATGTAACATATTATCAGTTTTGTACTGACCATCACTAAGGTTTATAGAATTAATTTCCCAAATCAAACTTGCTTCAACTAGAAGTCTTTCTGTGACACATGTTGATTTAAACACCTCTATACTGTTTTCCCAATCTATGAGATGATTATTGTTCCTTATATGAACGAAAAGTGCATTGCTTTCAGATGCTGTTCTAATATTATGTGTTGTTTTATTCTAAGTTGTAATGCTTGCCCAGCCTCACTTACATGATTTCCATGCAATTCTTACATGGAATACAGTAACCATTTCCATTTACATTCAAGGTTGAACTTCTTGTGACACTAAAGTTATGGCCCTGTGCATCTTGCAGGTGACGAAACGTGTAGAGGAAAGAACTTCGTTCATAGCTACTGTGATATATGCCGTGTTCCCCCAGCGTCTCCAATACTATGACTATTCCTTCATGTTTGAGTACGCCTTCCATGCCTTCAGTATGGCTAAGCCTGCTCTTAAACCCGGTTGGCAAAGTCTCTACTATCCTCTCACTAACGAAGTCTGGGCATCCATCCTTGCAGTGCTCTTGGTAGTGCCGCTGCCCCTACTCTTGGTAAGATTTTTTCCTTCCCTGCCCCACTTCTTTTTAAATGTACTGAGACACTCCGGTGTATTACTAGATTATGTAGCCTTGTCTATAATAAAAACAGAAGTTAAAAGACTTGAAAGAGTTGATGAAATGCATTTATAATCTCTTATTAGTCTTCTACTGCCATTCGTTTCCCTTAAAAGTTCTAGTAGATATATTACGAGTATATTGTGCTGTTCCTTCCATTGCAAGTCTCCAAATACTTGTTCTTTTCATCACTGTTTGAAAAATCGGCCCATGGTATTAATGATGTAGTTCTATGTGCAGAATCATGTGATATCTTCAGATTTGAAAAGTTCTTATTTTTTGCTAGGTAAATTTTAACTTGAAATCTTATGAATATTCAGTATTCCCACCCTTTTACCAACACCACTAAATAGCTTATTTAAAGTAAAGGAAATGTATCAGGTTAATTTATTAGGATGAAAATGATCCAGAATAGTAAAACGAATGATCTTGACACATTTATTAAATTTAATATTCCTTTAGAAAACAAAATCATCAAATACAAAAACCGGTTTTACTACTACGACCCGGTGTTGCTGCACACCATAGAGAACATGTCTTTCTTGCTTCTGTTTCTACTCATCACCTCCCTGTCGACCACCTGAGCTCGGATGTAGCCTTCCCTCCTCTCCTGGCTGTACACGTGACTGCTGGCCTCGCTCACTTGCTGTACACAACGCTCTATACTCTGGGTGTGCGAGGGCCAGGCAGGGACATGCATGGGGTTGTCCAGGAAAGCTCTGACTTGAACATTGGTGAGGCTGCAGGTAAGAGGGGGCTCACTGCCAGTGAGGGTCTTGGCACCTAGATTGACTTCAGGAGTCTTCCTGACCCTGAAGGAATCGTCACCAACTGATTCGTCATGCCCAGATCCTCTCATAAGTCTCATATCCAAGATCTTTTTGACTGCCACTCTTCTCTCCTCCTCATCCTTACTGCAGAGCATTGTCTGCAGAACTGCCTCGGGATGAGCATACTAGGAAGATCTCCTCACAGTCTGCTCCACAATCTGAACAACCTTTCTTGGCTGACTCCTCAGGAGCTCAAGCTGGAAGAGAACATGCCTCGGACCTTCGGAGAATGATGACTTGACCTTGGTGTTGAACCGATTTGGCAAGTAGACACTCAGGATGAATTGGACAATAAGTCTTCGGTTGTGAAGCTGGTTCCCTTTCAGTTTATGATGAGCGACCCAAATTCTGCAGAACGTGAGAGCCGTTGTGAGCCACCTAGAATGTGAGACTGGACCTATCTGCAGGTAAGCAAGTCTATCAGGCATGACACCAGTTTTGATGGCACTACAAATCATGTAACCATAGTACTGGTCAGTACTCAGGTCGTCAATGACAGTATGTGCAAGCTCAACGAGTGGAGGGCCAACTGTGATTTTTTCAAAGCTCGGATTTATTTCTAACTCAGTGACAGAGTCCAGCATCTTGCCAAGAGGACCAGACCATCTGTTGTTTGAAAGAGTCTTGCCATCCAGCTCCTGGATCAGATGTCTGAGTGGCAACTCGTTGGTGTGGAGGTCACAAACAATCCAGACCAGCTTCCTCCCAATCTTCCGCTCTATCCACTGTATGACCCCCCCTTGCCACCCTGTGTTCGTGTTGGTGCTGTCCCCTCCAATGGCCTGCAGGGTCTGGTCTACGTTCCTCTCTCTGAGCCAGTTCACAATGTTATCTGCCACTATCTCAGCTGGTTTCCTGATGTCATCTTTCTCTGGAGTGAAATGCCACAAATACTTCCCTCCTGGTTCACTGCAGCAGGAGTAGTGTTCCTCCTTCACCATGGCAGGGAACAACTTGTCAGAATCTCCAACTTTCATGAACACTTTAGTGTCATCCCTTCTCCCATCAAAGAACAAACAATTGATTCCATTTTCTCTTATCCCCTTATCAAACTCCTCTTCTAGGTTACTGACAAGTTTCTCCTGAGCTCTCCTTACTTTGTTATGATCTATCACCAGGTGAACATCATCAGGTGTTATCAAACCACCGTCAATCCAGGCAGCTGTTGCTATCTCTGCAGTTTCTCTGAGACCAGTGTGGTGTCGCATGCTGGCCAGAGCTATGCTCGGGATATCTTTCCTATTTCGAATCTTATGCCTGGAAGGTTTGGGATCATTATTTTCTGGGTTAGGGACAAAGTCACCATTCTCCTGGTCAGCACTCGGATCAGCCATGGGGAAGTCATTAAACTCTGAATCAGCTTGACTCCAATCATCGGCCTTTTTTACCTCACCCTGAGCCTTCTCAAGTCTCTTTTCCTCGGCAACTCTTCTCCTCTTCTGTCTCTCTGTGGCAGCCTCCTGTCTCTTGGACTCCGGAATATCTTGGCTAGAAATCATGAGAGCCCCTATACTGCCAGTCTTCTCTCTCTGTGCTTTGACAAATGCCAGTTCGATCACAGGAATCTTCAGTTCACGCTTGCAAATACAGGAGATGTGGGCCTCGGATTTACAGTCACGATCGCATCCAAACTCAGGACAGAGAACAATTGGGCACTTGCAAGTAATTATGTCAAATAACTGGTCCAGTTGCTTGGCAAAGCTGTCCTTAACTGCAAGTTTTCCTCTCCCAAGAGAGATATCTCTTGCCTTTTCCCAACTGGCTAGCAGTCTCTCACTAATCTTCTTCTGACTTGTTATGACTGGAGGCTTGAACTGAGCGTTAGCCAGAGTGTACTGTGCCAAGACAGCTTTGGTCATATCACTGGCAATGTCTTTGTTTGTGTAAGTTCTTTGGTTCTTTTCACTGATTTGCCTGATTAAAACACCATATCTCAAAGCATCTCTCAATGTAGGCAACTCCGACTTCAGGAGCTCTCTCCCAGACCCAAGATAGTGACTGAGATGGCTGGATTTTTGGTTCCTCGTCCTGACACAAGCAGCCATCGCAAATATTATCAACTTATAAATGCATCAGAATCTGAAACAGAAAAAAATATTGTTAGTTGGGCTGTTAAAGAATGAAGTCAGAAAGCAATGTTCACTATTTAATTGTAGTGCACTAATGCAGCTGTACGCTAGATTTTCGATAAATTTCACGCTAAAATTTACCTAGCAAAAGGTTGCAAAATATTGAAACTGAAATTATTTTCTGTTTATATTCACTAAAATCTACCAAAAAAGTGATGGGCCATTAGTTTTAGCTGATCTTCCCTCCTATGACACACCCTAATGGATATATTCATATATGACCTCATGTGAATAATGAATTGTTTATTAAAAAAAATATATTTATTTTTCTTAATTCTTAAATATAATGACTTGTGTAGTTAATAGCCCAGTAACCGCGGTTATAGGCCTAAGTTGGTGAAGCGTAGTAATGCATTACTGAAACAATGCAAAATCTTCCTTTTATTCAGAAATGTTCACTCTTTGATATGGTAAACAACTTTGAGTGAGCTGCCAGACATCTTAAGTGTTCAGGAAATAGGGAACTTAACTATACTTGAATATAAAGTAATCGTACTTGCAGTTTACGGCCAGAATTTTCATATTTCCAATTTTTTGTTGTCACTAATCGATTCCATATATTTTGAATAATCAAATACAATTTGACTTCCCTTATTCTTAACTCTTGATCTCCTTAGAATTTCCAAAGATTCACTTGGGGATGAAAACACTGGACTAAGTAATGCTCCGGTAGACATTACACTCATTACGAATTTGTAAAGATTCATTATCAAGCCTGGCTCTTCATTGCCAAGTGCTCGAAGAACAATTCATCAAGTACAAATACAAGTACAGACTATTGTGAAATATAAGTCCAAATAGCTAATAATTGGTAGTTGAGTGTCAAATACCATAAGAACTTTAAGCATTGGTTAGATGAAATATAATATATGAGTCGTGTATGTATATTATGTATGCTGTATGTGTATTACGTATGTATATTATGTATGTGCTCCATTTATATACTTTATTTATTCAGCCTAGCTAGCAGCATGTGGCAATGTATTTACCATGTCCCACATGCTTAATTAATGTGCCTGGCGACAAATGGAAGCTGCTAATGTATCACTTATCATATGCCGCCTAGAAGCAGTTGACCTCCGGACAGAGTAAGGAGCACTACCCCCCTTGTGTACATATCTCTTATCCAGTAAATAGAACCTACAAAACTATACAGGTGTTTGTGTTCGCTCCTGTATATAGAACCTGATACCCAGAACACGAACATGGCGCAGTGTGTAATTTTACTGGATAATTACGAGTGACAGTGTAAAGTTTGTGGGAAGCCGGCTTATAGACCTCCCTTCTCTGTGTCAACCAAACGCCGTCTCCTCGAAGAATTTATAGCAACTTTGGCAGTGTCAGTGACAGTGATTTTCTGTGCAGTGTTTAGTGCATTGTGTGTTTCGTGCCATAAATGTGTGACCTTGTTCTAAAGGATTCCCAAGGTACAAGGCATGTTCTGGGCATTTGTAAGGAGTAAAGTTCAGTACATCTTCTTCTCGCCATGTCCAGAGGGTAACTGACGCTAGTCGTCGTTTCCACCCCCCCCCCCCCCCCTCAAAGCTCGAGGAGAGTGCTCTCGCCTGCCCAGCACACACACACTGACTGCGGCGATTCCTTTATATATATATTTTATTTATATAATCTACTTATCTGTGTATTAAATTTTTTTTTGTCTGAGATCTTGTTGATCCGACGGGCTGACCGGTCAACACTCATTTAAGACACAGTACACAGATTAAGTAATTATGTCTCGTGCCTTACGCAGTCGTGGAGCCAACCCCCGGATGAGTCAGTCGGATGATAGCTCCGCAGAGATGGATGACCAGGCTGACCATGACGCTCCAGCTCCAACAACATCGCGCAGCCCTTCACCTCAATATTCAGCGTTGTCTCCAGAGATAATTGCTTTAATGAAGTTTATGAGAGATGAAAGGCGCGACGATTTTGCTAAAAGACTTGTGGAAGATGAACACAGACGACAAGCAGAGGCAGAGAGAGACCACCAACGGAGATTGGAAGACAGTGCACGGTTTGAAGCCTTGATATCTCGCCTCACTGTTAACCAAGCCCCTGGCTCTAACACTGCCTCGGTACTGACTGGTTCAGATACCTCATCAATGCTCTCTTCACGCCTACCAGCCCCACCTAAAGCGGCAGCTCAAACACCGCCCGTCTTGAAGCCTGATGTGAATTTCCAGACTTTTCGTGAATGGCGGCGACGGTGGACTGATTATTCTACAATGGTGGATCTCCAGAGTTTGTCACAGCCTAAACAACTCATCCAGCTGCGTATGTGCCTGTCCTTGGAAACTCAGCGTGTCTTAGAACATACGTTGCAGGTACCCCCAACCGCTTCGTTGTCTGTAGAGGAGGTACTGGACATTCTACAACGGCACATCAAAGGACAGCAGAATGAAGCTCTGCGCAGGAGGGAATTGTTTAGCTGCAGACAGATGGAGGGCGAGACTTTTGACGCCTTTTATGTACGATTCAAGAGAGCCTCGGAAGAGGTAGATATATGCCTAGGCCACCACCAGCAGTGCGAGGAGACCCAGTTGAAGCAGGTGATCCTGATGGGAGTTAAGGACGAGGAGCTTGTCCAACGCCTCACCTCCCTCGACTCTTCCTCTTCTCTTAAGGATGTGTTGACGATACGTCGCTCCTGTGAGGCTGCCAGGTGTGCCACCTCTGCCATCCGAGCTCCCCCTACAGCTGTACGCGCTGTGTCCCGGTACAAGAAGGACAAGAAGTCTACTTCAACGCCTTCGCCCACCACGCCCACGCCCGGTTCATTTTGTAACAACTGTGGTAAGCAGCACGGAACACAAGTGTGTCCAGCTGCTGAGTCTACCTGCAACAGTTGTGACCGTAAGGGCCACTGGTCGCTCAGTGCGGTGCCCAGCTAAGCACGTCCAGTGCAATGTGTGCGGTCGTCTGGGCCACTACGACAAGTGTTGCCCTACCAACAAACCCAAGGGACAGCGTCGGCGGAAGCTTCAGCGCCCTTCCACCAGTGAGGACCGCCCACAGTCTTCCAATCAGAAGCATGACGACCCTGGGCAACGCTCGAGCCATATTAGGAATGTGTGCTCCCCCCTCGCGTCCCAGGACCAAAGTCCCCCAGTACATCAGTGTCATCGTGACCTACGGCAGTGTGTCATCCCGTCTTCAGATGTTGCCCGACACCGGCGCTGATGCTCCAGTCATCGGTCCCCAGCATTTACAATGCTTGGGGCTCTCTCCAAGTGATCTAGGACCGCCCCCCAAGGATCTCCGCTTCATGGCACATGGTTCCCAGATGGCCCCAGCCCTAGGTTCACTCCAAGCACAAGTCACCTTTGGCAACAGGTCCTGTCAAGCCTGGATCGATGTGCATAACGGTGTCCCGACTCCTTTGCTGTCCTGCAGACATTGTCAAGAATTGGCCATCATCTCCCAGGGCTTCCCCAAACCTATTCTCGAGGTAAAACACGCCAACAGGGTAGAAGAAGGGAGCAGCAACGACCCTGCTGCCGCCCTACCCCTGCCTCTTGCCAGTGACACCTCTCCTTCGGATGCTCGGAAGTACTTCCTGAAGGAATTCAGCGACGTTCTGGTTACCAAGTCCGCTCTGGAATCCAAACCTCTCAAGAAGATGGTAGGTCCCCCCCGTGAGGATCCACTTGAGTGACGACGCGAAGCCCTTTGCTATTTACACCCCTCGACTGGTCCCCCTGGCATTCCGTGAGGCGGTCAAAAACGAGCTGGACTCCCTGGTTGCCCAAGAAATTATTGCACCAGCCGGTGATGACCCGTCTCCATGGTGTCACCCTATGGTAGTCGTCGCAAAACCCAAAGGTGGTGTTCGGATCACCACTGACCTTTCCAAGCTCAACAACCAGGTGTCTCGTCCTGCGCACCCTTCTCCCACGCCCTTTGCAGCTATACGCAGTGTGAACCCGAAGGCGCGCTTCTTCACGACGATGGACGCCCTGTGTGGATACTGGCAGATAGAGCTTGCCGAAGAAGACCGACCACTTACAAATTTCATTACCCCGCATGGACGTTACAGTTATTGCCGTGGCCCCATGGGATTCGCCGTTACAGGAGACGCTTTCTGTCTTCGAGGTGATATGGCTCTACAAGGTCTGGCAAACTGCTTGAAAGTGGTCGACGACGTACTCGTGTACGATGAGGATTACATGGATCACCTCTGCCGTATCTACGAGGTACTCAACAGGTGCCGGGAACACAGCATCACCCTAAATGCCGACAAGTTTGTTCTGGCCAGCTCTTCAGTGGACATTTGTGGGTACACCCTCTTAGGAAATGGAATCGCAGCTGACACTGAAAAGGTCCGTGCCATCACGGATTTTCCCACCCCTGCTAACCTCACCGACTTGAGGTCCTTCATCGGTCTCGTCAACCAGTTAGCAGAGTTTTAGTCGGACATCTCTGCAGCTGCCCAACCACTTCGCCCCCTGATGAGCCCCAAGAGGACATTCCTGTGGACCCCCGACCACGACAAGGCCTTCCAGCAAGTGAAACAGGCCCTGTCTAGTCCACCTGTCCTCGCCACGTTTGACCCAGCCTTGCCGACGGTTCTGCAGACAGATGCCTCACGCTTGTACGGCGTGGGATACGCCCTACTGCAGGATCATGGTGGAGGGCAGTTCCGGCTCGTCCAGTGTGGCTCGCGTTTCCTATCTGACACCGAGACGCGCTACGCCACTATTGAGTTGGAGCTGTTGGCTGTGGTTTGGGCGATGTCCAAGTGCAGGTTTTACCTCATAGGCCTGCAACACTTTCACCAAGTGACCGACCATCGCCCACTTGTTCCGATCCTCAACCACAACACGATGGACGCCGTTGAGAACCCTCGCCTCCAGCGTCTGAAAGAGAAGCTCTCGGCGTACATCTTCACAGCAGTGTGGCGTGCTGGTAAGGAGCTCTGCATCCCTGATGCCTTATCCCGCTCTCCTGTCAGCCGCCCTACTCCAGAAGACCATGTGCTCGACGTCGATCTCGCTCTTTCCGTCAGGACTGTGGTCACTCTACACGACGTCCAATCCCTTTGTTCAGACCTGTCAACAGATGACGACAAGGCAATGGAGGACCTTCGAACAGCGGCCCGAGATGACCCTTCCTATGTCCGACTCGTCTAGTGTGTGAGGAATGGGTTTCCTAGCAATCGCTACGACCTTCACAAGACCCTGCTCCCGTATTGGAAACTCCGCGATGAACTCTACTGCGACGGAGACCTTGTTCTGTATGGAGCACGTGTAGTTGTCCCTGCTGCCTCACGTCCCCACGTCTTGGCTCGCCTTCACGACAGTCACCGTGGAGCTGAAGCCACCAAACGACGTGCACGACAGACTGTGTTCTGGCCCGGCATCAACTCCGACATCTCCAGTGTTGTCCGTGAATGTGAGCCCTGCCAAGTATTACAACCCAGCCAGCAGCAGGAACCCTTCATGAGTGACAACCCCACCCGCCCCTTTGAGTCTGTGTCGGCCGACTTTTTCTCTGTGTCAGGAAAGTCCTTCCTTGTTATCGTCGACCGTCTCTCTGGTTGGCCGGTTGTCATCAAGTGCGGTAATCACACGACGTCTGCCGCCACCATCAGCAAGTTCTGCCACTACTTCCGTGATGTGGGCGTTCCTGTGCGCCTGCGAACCGACGGAGGGCCTCAGTTCACAAGCAGGGACTTTGCTGCGTTCCTTGACCGATGGGGAGTCCGGCATGTGTTGTCATCGCCCCATTACCCGCAGTCCAACGGCCACGCTGAGTCTGCTGTCAAATCCTTGAAGCACCTCATCCTTAAGGTGGCCCCTTCTGGGAATATCGACTGCGAGGCCTTCGACAGGGGGTCTTCTTGAACTCCGTAACACAACTAACTACACCGGACGCTCCCCTGCCCAGGTTTTGTATGGACGCCCCCTTCGTTCTTGTGTCCCTGCTCACCCTCAATCCTTCTCCAAGGCGTGGCAGGCCAAGACAGAGGATTGTGATCGCCGAGCCGCCAAACGTGTTCAAGACATCGTCGCCCGCTACAACGACCACGCCCGTTCTCTCCCCAGGTTGAGTGTCGGCACCCAAGTCCGTGTTCAGGACCCGACCTCCCTACGTTGGGACAAGGTAGGCGTAGTCATGGGTCTCTGTAGGTCACGGGACTACCAGGTGCGATTACCCAGTGGTCGTGTGTGGTGGAGGAACCGCCGTTTTCTCCGCCCTGTAGCAACGCCTTCTGCTGACCCCGCCACCAGTGTTGAGTTCCATACCCTTCCCAGTGATCAAGTCCCTCGACGCTCAGAACGGATCCAAAAGAAAAGGTCGGCTCAAGACTTTGCTATGAGCGTATAGAGGGGAGGGAGGTGTATGTATATTATGTATGCTGTATGTGTATTATGTATGCATATTATGTATGTGCTCCATTTATATACATTATTTATTCAGCCTAGCTAGCAGCATGTGGCAATGTATTTACCATGTCCCACATGCTTAATTAATGTGCCTGGCGACATATGGAAGCTGCTAATGTATCACTTACCATATGCCGCCTAGAAGCAGTTGACCTCCGGACAGAGTAAGGAGTGCTACCCCCATTGTGTACATATCTCTTATCCAGTAAATAGAACCTACAAAACTATACAGGTGTTTGTGTTCGCTCCTGTATATAGAACCTGATGCCCAGAACACGAACAAGTCGGAACAAACATTGAAAGTTACTAAGGGTTCAAATAATAAAATGAACCAAAGGAATAAAAATCTAAGAAAACCAATGGTTTAATTTATTTGATAAAGCAACTATAAAGAGCTTATTTTTCAAAATATTACAAGGATAATAAGAGACAAAGGTGAGAGGCAGACGGGCAGACAAAATAATTGGCAAAAAGAGAGAGAACTAAAAGCATAGCCGAGGACACAGACAGACAACAAAAAATGGATGATACTCTTCACATTGTAACAGAGTAGTATTGTTTCTACCTCAGGCCATCTACTATATTTTTTTAAATATCATTCCATACTAAAATAAAACATATTAGAATTATTTTGCAGAGACGCAGACGCATTCTTTATAACATAATCTCTATATAGCTGATGTAAAAAGTAATTAATCCAGTGACGTATCATTATTTCTATTACAGATAGACCTACTGAAGAATAAAGCACAGAACACTGATCATCTACAAACAGGTTCTATAATTCTGGAGGTATTTGGGATGCTGCTGGGCCAGGAACTTTCTAAGAAACTATCCAGTGATATGTCCAGTCGACTGCTCGTATCAGCATGGATTGTTTTTGCCTTCATTGTAGGCACGGCTTACCGTGGCAACCTCACCGCCTCCCTCACCGCCCCAAAGTACCCTGCACGCGTCGAGACACTGGAACAGCTCGTCAGTTCCGGGGCCAGGTTGACATTCATCTTCCTCAAAATCTTTATCAAATATGCAGAATACTCCTCTAAATTTTATTATTATGTTCAGACATAGATACTATTAAATCTGTATATGAACATACAATCAATTACAACTTTGAATATATTGACTATGAGCCAAGGAAATACAACATCATACAAAGCAAAATTACAAGTAGCAACAAAAAATCGAATCCCAATGTTAATGAACAGGTATGATCAAATACATTTCATATCAATTAAAAACAGGGTAAAACAGGATAGGAGTCGTGGGTACCCAATAACTGGTTGTTCTTTGTAGGTAGGGAGCGACTTGACTGTCACTCATCGATAAAAGTAAATTTAAAATATATAGGGAAATCGCATTCCTGGCTATGGTCCCTCGGGCAGCTAAAAAAAAGTTCAAAATATTACTTTCCTCTCGTCTGCCCTTATTCCATTAATCAAATTAGCACTTAAACAGCATTTAGAGTCCGTCTATAATATACTGTATACAGGTCGCTGGTAACGGAATACTTCCGTAAAATGTATTTTTTTAAGCAAGTTGTTATCAGTTTACAATATATTTTCAGTCTTTTTGTTCACTAAACACTTATTTTACCTTAGCATTTATAATTATTAAAATTTCATATGCTTTTTTTTTGTGCCAATCTGTGGATAATTTGTACTATCTTGCACAAAAGTCGTGTCCAATTACCCAGCCACAGTGAGATTTTGAATAGCCTTGAGTCTGAAGTTTCGAAACAGCTGGGGTAAATGCTATGGTCAGCCAACAGATGTCGCCCACAGTAGTGTGTGTGTGTGGGGGGGGGGGGGGTGGGGAGAATAGAGGAGGTGGGGGCTGGATGAGAGGCAGGTTTATATATTATTTATACCACCATTATTTCAAACTGCCTTTTAAACTACTTTTTGTCTTACAGTTGTTTCTTATGGTTACGAATTCATGGAACAGGTGCAGTTCCCTGGGCGCTTAATGCTGCTCAGGTCACAATGACACTTTAAAGAATAGAATATATTAAGGATAAAAGTGAAATACGCAAGGATCAGGGTGAAGGGCCTTGGTCAGCTAGTTTTACTCAGCGACCTCGTCACAATTTTGTTGTTATTCTGACAAAGAGATTACGGTAATATTTATTTTTATTCCACCCATCCTTTGCTTAATAAATATTTGTGATAATATGCAAAATTATATAATTATATACTTATGCTAAAAAGAGTGGAGTAAAAAAGTTATCAGTATTGTAAAATAGTATTCAGACTAATCTAGTTCCAATTCTTCCAAGTTCCAGTGTTTAAACACCCTACCACAATATGCAAGCTTCATATATTTTGGAGTGTGCTCAGTTACCGTTAATATTGTGTGTTGAACATCATGAGCATTTCAATGATGGTAGCAATTGTAACTATATAATTATATTGTGTTATAAGACAACACATTCCACGACGTGTCATACAGATCATTGTATACCACACAATATATAATTTGTGGCTGTTAAGTTACTTTGTTCTGAATTTTCATGAGATATAGTTCAAGACATTATTAAGGACATGGATTTAAGATAACACTGTAGGTGAGTTAATATATATTAATTGTATTTACAAACAATACTAAAATCCAAACAATACACCAATACACACATCTTAGTATTTGGTCCAGCCACCCATTGCATTCAGGACTTAGGGATGGAGTCGACCAGCTACAGGCACACCCCTGGTCGTCGACGTATACTCTCCCACACGTCGTAAGCTTTGGCCTCTATTGCTGCACAGGTTCGCTGCTCCCCAATATCCCAATCACGTTTCATCATGGCCCAAATATGTTCAATCGGATTAATATCACATCCTAGTGTTGGCCAGTCGATGACCTCAATTTCAGGGTGATCCTGGAGGTAGTCCTTCACTATGTTGCTGGTATGAATGGGACTGTTGTCATGAACCAGCCTGATAGTGTGGGGGGCTGGAACTGCCATAGCCCGGACTGTAGGAATTAGCACTTGCTCCAGGATGTCTACATACTGCTCACCAGTGAAACGGCCATTGATCTTGACCAGTTCAACTGGCCCATGTGCCCACATCCACCCCCAAAATGACATTGACACCCTACCACTCACTGCGTGATGTTGAATGTATTTCTCGTGATAGCTGGTGTTGGGGGGACGCCAGCACTGCCTTGCTTCGGCTCCCACTGACCTGAACACCGTTTCATCGGTAAATATAATGGTTCTCCAGTATTCTTCTCTATGTGGAATGTGTTCCAATGCAAAGCCGAGTCGACACTCCTTGTGAGTAGGTGTTAGCCACCCTTTGTGAGCTGGAATATGGCAGTCGATCCCGGCTTCGCGTCTCGTCTTCATGTGATGGCAGCTGAGGCCCATATTTCTTGTATGCCCTACTGATGTTCGCATTGGATATGCCGTTGTAGCTGCCACGATCATGGCGTCCATCCTTGCCGACGTTACTCGTGGCCTCCGGCTTCGAGGTTTCATCTCCACTGAGCCCTCTTCCTCCCACTGGCGGATCCACCTCCTAATAGGCTTGGTGCTCCTCCCCACATTCGAGAGCAATGTTCAGCACAGTTGCCCCGGCTCTCCACATTCAGATGATTTGGCCTCGCTCAGCAATCACTGCCGACGAATTTGCTCATCCTGCAGGCATATCTGAAATGGCAGAGTAATATTATGCTGTGGTAACTGATGCAGGCTTTTATGTACTAGGGTAAATTAATGGTATTAGTAACACCTAGGTTAAGTATTATTACTCTGACATAACGTTTTGGTAAATCTTTTTGGATCAACTGCCCAAGAAGCTCTTCCTTTTTCATGTATTCATAGTGAACTGCAAGTGGATCCTCCCCCCCCCCCCCAAACCTCCACCACCATCCCTGCAACTGTGGAGTGAACATTCGCCGATAATCATCATCATCACCAAGATTTAGTTTAACCAGACCACTGACACCCATTTGAGTCTCTCCTAGGGCTGGCCAGGGGGATTAGTATTTCAAAATGGTCAAAACTGAACTTAGGGTAAATTTTGGGGTCTCTGCTAAAATATCTTGCATTGTAGGGTTAGTGAAGCACATTGTTCGATACCGATTATAAATAGAGCATTCAATGAGAATATGTTGGACTGTTATTTGTGTTCGGCAGTTGGAGCATATAGGTGGGGCTCCATTTGGGGAAGACATGAGTTGGCAATGCGTCAATCGCCTATGCCCAATTCTTAGACGATTCAGAATGGTTTCGTGATGTCGAGAGGATTGTTTTGATGGCGACCAAGAATAAACTGATGATTTGATCATTTTTAGCGTATGACTTGTTGGTTCATTTTCCCAGGACTTTTGTCAATAGTAAAATATTAATTGTTTATCGGTATTTAGCCTCGCCGATAATCAAAATATGTGGTTTTCCACTGCTTTACATGTTTCTTTGGCAATTTTCAACTATGATATACTTATCTCCTATAAGTAATTCATTTAATATTTTATTTTTTACAAAGAATATTTACTGGTTCCAGAATGTATCTAAACTTACGCCAGTGATGGTCAAGTCTGGTCTTAAATAAGTTCATACTCGGTGCTATCACAACACTACGGGTAACTCTAAATACAAGGGGGAGGAGCCATGTCGTCGGTTCTGTGAGTGTTCATTACAGTAGTCCAATTCGTCGCCATGGGTAGAATAGGGGGAGGGGGGGTTGGGGAATGCAGGGGAAGGTAATGTGATGGGATGGAATGTTCGATTGACGTTAGTCTTGGGGGAGGGATGAAGGGAAGAGGTGGGGGAGGGAGGAGTAGGGGGGATGGTGGAAGGGGAGTGTGTTTAGATGTGGTAACCCACAATGCTCAAATTATGAGGTTTAATAGTTGGGTTGGTAGAGGCGGGGGGGGGGGGGGGGGGAGGCTAGGCGCAGAGTTGGAACTCGTGAAATTATGATGTTGTTTAATGCAAGTTATAGAACATTACAGTATCTTCAAACAGGCTTTCACGCTATTAATAGGCCTTATGTAATCCACCAATAAGGATTACAACAGCACACACTATGGCTGCAATTGGTAAATAACATGGCAAAAATTTTGTCCTGCTTAATTTTTACAACCCACCTCAGGCCTAAAGTAAACCGAAAAATGCTTGTGTATAGAAGATTTTCAACTCAATATCACATATTCTTTCACCTCTACAAATATCTGCTGTCACTCATGGGACACCCTGCAATAGTATAAGGACGACATGGGCTATGCTGACAAATTAATGTGACTTATCTGTTGGTGACGACGATGGTAGGACTGAGACCTCGGCATGTTTCAGTGTTCGACATTACCACCTTCCCCTGGTGTGTTTAGCGCCAACCTTGGTAACAACTTGTGTAATTACTGGTGTGCCCATCAGTCTCACCGTCGTAGCCATGAACGGCAGAGATATGGTCGTTGTAGTGCTTTTATTTACCCGTTACACATGTCTCACTATGCTTAATAATATTAACTATGTTCGTGACATTCTTATTGTTATCAGTGATTGCAGAATTCACGATGTCATGCTCCACCTACACACAGCCTGTTACTAGACTTTTCCCCACCTCCTCTATCCCCCCCCCCCCCCCCCCCACACACACACACTACAGTGGGGGACATCTGTTGGCCGACCATATCATTTCCCCCCAGCTGTTTCGAAACTTCAGACTCAAGGCTATTCCAAACCTCACTGTGGCTGGGTAGTGGACACGACTTTTGTGCATGATGGTACAATACAGTTGGGAACATTTCCGACTAAAAACTCAACGTTGTCAATCTTCCTTCGTGAGGTGGGAACCCCGAGAGTATCGATTCGTCAATCCGAAGCCTCTGGGTAACTGTGAGACGTGAGGTGCACGTGGCAGCCAGGGACCAGAATATTTTGAAGCATCTTTATATAGTCTTACTCATTCCATGGTCCAGCAACGTTGATGTTTTACATATGTCTTTAATTACAGGCGATTATCACGTTATACACCTAAACAGCATGTGGGCCGAACAGAAGATTTGCATCTGTCTTTATTAACGATTTCAGTGATTATTGTGACATACTTATATACTTATTTTTGTAAATGAAATAAGCCACATGGATTAAATTGTATTTCACACAACACCTACATCGAGTATGCACTAAGACGAAGGAGACATTTATTGCCAGAAGAGATCACAAGGAATAATGATAAAAATTTTGTGCCAAGCCAATATGAAGCACTACAGTATATACATATCAGACACAAATAAACTTTTTATTTATTGTTAAAGATATAAACGAAATAATATATCAAGGATGTTTATTGGTTTAATTAGTATACATGCAATTTGGTAAATTTGGTAAAATAAACTGATAGGAATGAATATAAATTGGTACAAACAAACATTGTATTATGGTTTAGACAAAGGACGCAAACCAAGCTACCGTTTTTTTGATATCACTAGTTGCATAATTTTGCATGTTTTGTTAAAGTACTCCATATCATGGAATGTCAGCTCATAGATTGTTGATAGAAAGTTATTAGTCGGTTAACTATCGTTTTAAGTAAGGATGACTCAGCTATTAGGAGGGAAGTTGCTGTGGATTGGATAGTATATAATTATAGTTAGTTATTTTTTTAGCTGGCCGTTCATTCCCCGCCCCCTTGCTGCTCATTGTTCCATACATAATAGTCGATTAATAGTGATAAATCGTAAATAAAACCCTATATAACTGTTAAGGATTCCCAGTTCTTGTCTACTTTAATGCCGAATTTAATGTACATAAAGATATAACTGCTTGAAAATATTAACCTTTAAGATTTGAGTGGAAACAAATTTGAAATAAGGAATATTTACCGTTGAAATCACAAAGAAATTCACACTTTCAGAAAACACATTCGTCACTACTTCTACTCTTTTTCAATAATTATTATGTATATCAAGAGAAATGACAACAAACATATAAAGAATAATTAAAATTTTAGGATAAGAATCAAGTGTAAACACCACATATTCACGTCCAGGTGCGATAACTCATTCTACTGTAAGAATAACACTGGTCAACAAATTTCAACCTTTCATCTGGTTCAGAAACAAAAACACTTGCATTTAGTAAGTTTAAGTATGTTGAATATGAGTCTATACTTAGTTTTACTCTATCACACGTCTATTCTTATGAAAAAATTTAAAAAAAAGTGTCCTACATAATAAGCGTTGTAGTTGTGTAAACGAATCTGAGCTGCCACGAAAATCAATTTCTTCAGTTTAGCGTTACTGATGTCTCGGAATACCTGACTGAGGTGCTTGAAAACTTCACCATCTTTAAGTAATACATAAATAAAGGTTTTCATTAACACTTGCTTGGTGTATAGTGGTTATAAGTACACATACTGTGAGATCAAAAGTGATTCATGCTGCAGCCTTCTCTTACCATGAATGATATTCTCACGGAGCCCAATCATTTCTCTGGTATTTTTCTTTTCCAGCATGCCCATAAGTGGGTCTATGATTCCACATATATGTCATTGAAATTCAGTATATTTATATTTTTAATTTATATACCACAGCCATATTCTCATGGGAATGTTTTATATGAACTGGGTGAACTATTGGTACGTTAGTTTCTGATTTCCATTTTTAAGAACAACTTTCATGTTGGTTTTGGATCAGTCAATAAAAAGAGAGTAATCAAATGGATCACCCTTATGACTTTGTGCATCTTAAAGATCATTATACTACAGTATTAAAATACTGATCTGCTCAGCAATGAAGAACTTAATTAAAATGTCTTTGCGTTATCTGAAAAGAGAAACATGAGCATCCGTGTGCAGGAAATTTCACTACTGTAAGCTTGAACTTCACAATTTTTTTTTTGCTTTGAGAGCTGAAGATCCTTGACTAAGTCAGTCAGTTTGAAAGTTCATATATCTAGTTATAAATAATATCTTTAAAACTTGATGTAATATAACAAAATAAGGACAGAGTTGTATTCAGCATGTTTTAATTAGTAGGAAACATCCAATCAAAAGACCTTGTTGACCAGTGGTTAATTTTTGGCCCTACGTATTCATATCATTGCTTAATAAATCCTGTGTTGTAAGAGCGAAAGTAACTCCCTTTCCTAGCCCATTAGCTCGAAAACGATCCTCAACCACCATAACCAGCCACCCACTCACACACCGGCATCCGTCATCTCCAAGCCCCCTTTCGTCCTCACTCGAGAATACTTCTGATTCACGAGTCGATACTCTCGGGGTTCACACCTCACGGATAGGGTGGATTGACAATGTTGAGTGTCCTTGTCGGGAATGTTCCTAACTTTACCTGGTAATACATAAACAGTATTTTGCAGTCGTAAATCACATAGAAGCATTGTAACGAATCATCATAAGGTTATCAAAGACGCGGTCGGTTAGTTAGGATCTCTCAAGTCAGAAGATCTTATCAGCAATGCTGAACAAACATCTAATTCATACAAGATGAATAACTAAGTAAATAAATAAATAAATAATTTAAGAAAAAACGGTTGTATAATTAATTAATTAATTGATTAAATTGTTTTTTATTTCTTTATTAAGTTGCATAATTCTGCATATTTCAATGCATTAAACTTTATCTTTCATTAGAGTGACGATGCCGCCATACGGAGCTCAGTTCCAAGATTTTTTCAAGCAATCAGAATCAATGGATTTTAAGACACTGGGTGAACGAGTGGACATTGTTCCAACATCTGTAGACGGATTACGTCAGACTACAACCCACAAGTGAGCACACTTCTTCCAATAATAGACATAAAATATTAGTTTTAATATGTCTTTTTATGAGGAGAGATATTTCGTATTGTAAACAAGTACAGCTGTTTTCCAGGAACAATATATTACATTCTGTTTGTTGCTTTTTTTTTTTTTTTAAGTTCGCTGTACAGCCATTGTTTCCGACCACATCCATGAGCATTCTATTTGACTGCCTCGGTGGTGCACGACCATCTCCCAGGCAACCAGCACCTCCCTACCAAATTTCGGTTGCTAGACGTCTCCGTCTCACCGGTTCCCAGTCACCTAACCTAACCTAACCTAACCTAACCACACCGCCCGGGTCTTTGATTTTAAGGTGACAGAGAATCGTCCTGGACAGGAAATCAACCAGTGGTGATGGGGAACCTGTCAGCCTGGCGGATGGTGGCTGGGAAACGACCGCTTCTAAAATTTCAACTTTAAAATTAGGAATACTACCAAGGCTGTGACTAAAGTTATAAAACGTAGATCAATGTGATTATCAGACCATTGAAAAATTTGACCTTTAAAGCGAAAGAAAAAATATAACGTTGCGTATAGAGTTCTTAAGGGACCATACTGAAGGACTACTCCTTCAAGCTCTGCAAAGGTAATACAGTACTTAAAACCCATCTTTTGCACACTTGTCACTTTTATAATATTATGATATATAAATTAATTAACAGAGTAAAAA